>PVIH01005395.1:0-124827 GCA_004025045.1 Sigmodon hispidus
CTCCCAGGGCAGGATACAGGCGCTGAGGCCCGCCGAGCCCTCCTCACCTCTGGTCAGGGTTCGAATCCGCCCCTCAGAGACCCCTGCAGTTGGTTTGCTCAGTTCACTCAGTTCAGGGTCGCAGTAGGGCTCCTAGCAGATTCCCTGAGCAGCAGGAGCTGCGGGTGTGGCCAGGTGCAGAGTTCAGCTGCCCCTGCTCATTGCCTCCTTGATTTTAGTGGGATTGCTTTGAGTTTTTCTTTAATAAGTTTATGATGGCTATTGACTTTTTGTAAATTGCCTTTATTATCTTGAGATATTTTCTCTGTATTCCTGATCATCCAGGGCTTTTATCATAAAGAACTGTTGGATTTTGTCAAAGGCTTTTTCAGCATCAAAGGATATGACCATGTGTTTTTTTCTTTCAGTTTGTTTATATGATGGATGACATGTACGGTTTTTCGTATGTTGATCCAACCCTGCATTTCAAGGATGAAGCCTATTTGTTCATGATGGATGTTATTTTTTATGTATTGGTGTATGCAGTTTGCCGAAATTTTGTTGGGAATTTTAGCATCAGTATTAATGAGGGAAATTGGTGTATAATTCCCCTCTTTTTTGTGTCTTTAAATGGCTTGTGTATTAGGGAAATTATGGTTTCATAAAAGGAATTTGGCAATATTCCTTCAGTTTCTACTGTGAGAAATAGTTAGTGGCGTAATGGTAGTAATTGTTTGTTGAATGTCTGGTTGAATTCTGCACTGAAACCATCTGGACCTGGACTTTTTTTTTTACTTGGGAAGCTTTTAATGACAGCTTCAATTTCCTTTAGGGTTATAGGCCTGTTTAGGTAATTTATCTGGTCTTTATTTAATTTTGGTAAATGGTACCTAATCAAAAAGCTGTCCATTTCTTCTAGGTTTTCCATTTTTGTGCAATGTAGATTTTCAATGTATTAATTGATAATTCTTTGTATTTCCTGGGGGTCTGTTGTTATGTCCTCCTTTTGATTTCTGATTTTGTTGATTTTGATACTCTCGCTCTGCTTTTTAATTAGTTTGGATAAAGGCTTATCTATCTTGTTGACTTTCTCAATGCTCCAACTCTTTGATTCATTGATTCTTTGTATTGTTCTTTTTGTTTCAATTGTATTGATTTCATCTCTAAGTCTGATTATTTATTTCTGTCTACTCCTTCTAGGTGAGTTTGCTTCTAAATGTTCTAAGGATTTGAGTTTTGCTGTTAGTTTTCTAGTGTGGGCTTTCTCTAGGCTTTTCATATAGACATCTAGTGGTATGAATTTTCCTCTTAAGGCTACTTTGTTTGTGTCCCACAAGTTGGTACTTTGTGGATTAATTTTCATTAAATTCTTGAAAAACATTGATTTCTTTCTTAATTTCTTCCTTGACCCAGAGGTGAATCAGCTGAGTGATGTTTAGTTTTCATGAGTTGTTAAGATTTCTGTGATTTTTGATGTTGTTGAACTCTAATTTTATTTTTTTATTGAACTCTAATTTTAGGCCTTGCTCAACTGATATGATGCAAGGTATTAATTCCATTTTTTTGTATCTGTTCATATTTGCTTTATGACTAATTATGTGGTCAATTTTGGAGAAAGTTCCATGAGGAGCTCAGAAATATTTATATTCCTTTGCGTTTGGGTGGAAGCTTCTGTAGATATCTATTAAATCCTTTTGCATCATAACCTGTTTTAGACTCCTTATTTCTCTGTTGAGTCTCTGTCTGGTTGACCTATCTAGGGTTGAAAGTGGGGTTTTGAAGTCTCCCACTATTAGGGTGTAAGAATTGATGTGGGATTCGAGCTTTAGCAGTGTTTCTTTTACATAGGTAGGTACCCTCATATTAGAGGCATAAATAATCAGGATTGCAAGCTCGTGACCAATTTTTCCTGTGATAAATAAGTAGTGGCCATCTTGGTCCCTTTTAATTGCTTTTAGCTTAAAGTCTACTTTGTTAGGTTTTATGATGGCAACCCAAGCTTGTTTCCTAGGGCCATTTGATTGGACAATCTTTTCCCAACCCTTTACTCTGAGCCTGTGACTATCGTAGTGGCCTATGTGTGTTTCTTGTATACAGCAGAAGGATGGTTTCTGTTTTAGTATCCACTTTGTTAGTGTGTGTATCTTTATAGGTGAGTTGAGTTCATTGATATTAAGGAATTTTAGTGACCACTGGTTGATGTTTCCTGCTATTTTTGTTGGTAGTTTGTATGTATTCCCTTTCTCTGGGATTTTCTTTTGTGGTATTATAAAATGTTTGTAGTTTGATGAGTTTATCTGGGATCCTTAGGTTGGAGTTTTCCCTCTAATGCTTTCTCAAGGGCCGGATTGGGAGGTAGGTATTGTTCCAGTCTGACTTTGTCATGAAATATCTTGTTTACTCCATTTATGGTGATGGATAATTTTGCTGAGTATAGTAGTCTGTGTTGGCAGCCATTCTCTTTTTATGTCTGATTCATTTCTGACCAAGCCCTTCTTTTCTCCATTTCCATTGTATAGTCAGGTGTTATTCTGATGGGTCTGCCTTTATAATTAAGTTGGTTCTTTTCTTTTGCAGCTCTTAAAATTTTTCTTTATTCTGTATGTTTTGTGGCTTGATTACTATGTTGTGAGCAGACTGTTTTTTAGGGACATATTTATTTGGTGTTCTGTAAACTTCTTGTATCTTTATAGGCATTTCCTTCTTTAAGTTAGGAAAGTGTTCTTCTATGACTTTATTGAATACATTATCTGTGCCTTTGAGTTGCCATTTTTCTCCTTCTTCTGTTCCTATTATTCTCAGGTTATGTCTTTTCATGATTCCCCAGATTTCTTGAATATCTTCTATTTTGACTTTTTTGGATTTAGTATTTTCTTTGACTGACATATCTATTTCTGCTACTGAGTCTTCCACTCCAGAGATTCTGTCTTCCATCTCTTGGATTCTTCCAGCCCTTTTCTTCAGATTTTCTATTTCCACCTTTGCCTCATTTTGTGTCTTTTTATTTGTTCTATTTTAGTTTTTTGTGACTAGAATGTTTCTTTCATTTTTTGGTTTACCTTTTCTTTGTTTTCTTTTAAGGATTTGTTTATCTCTTCCAATTTTTTGTATTTTCCTCTGTTTCTTTAAGGCCATATTTAATATCTTCTTGGATAGCTTCAATAATCTTCATAAAGGTGTTTTTGGTGTTATTTCCTTCTTTTTCCTCTTCAGTGCTCTGTTCAGGTATTATAGTTGTAGAACCACCAGTTTCTTCTGGTGTTGCCTTGTTGTTCCTTATAGTGCCATATGTATTTTTGCACTGGCGTCTGCCCATGGCTTCAGGGCGTCATGATTAGGCAGTTCTTAGTAGGTTGTGGCAAGAGCACCTGTGTGTTCCCTGTATCTTCTGAGCAAGTGGTCTGCTCGATCTCTGACTCTGTTCTGGAGAGGGTCTAAATTTCAAAGTCCTAAGTCCTTCTCTGCAAATGCAGTTGTAGGTGGGTTCAGCCGTGCAAGGTCTCCTCTTTTAGGTGTGGCTGGAGGAACCCCTCACAGCCATCCCATAGTTCTGTCTGCTAGGGAGAGCTGAGATCAGGCTCTGGGATTTGACCTTGGTCCTGCAGCAAACATCACCCTTTATAATAGCTGCAAATAACATTAAGTACCTTGGAGTAAGTAGAACCAAAGGAGTAACACATGTATTTGACAAAAATCTTTAAATCACTGAAGAAAGAAGTTGAAGAGGATATCAGAAAATGGAAAAATCTCCCATGTTTCTGGATAGTTAGGATCACCATAGTAAAAATCACAATTCTACCAAAAACACTTCCCTACAAAATCCCAACACAATTCTTTACAGGCTTCTTGGGTTTTAAGTAAGAACATGTGAAAATTGGTTCCAAGTGGTTAGCCTCTGGCAAGAGTTAAACTTTTTGATTTATATGTATGTCTACGGGCAACATAACCATGTGCAATCCAGATGAAATCATCAGATCCCCAGCTGAGCTACCTCCCAATCACTACCATCAACTTTAAATCCTAATGTTTACTTGAAAATTTTGATTGCCACATTAACCTAAAGATAAAAAAATAAAAGTCCAGTCTTCTTGTAAAAAGAATAAAGAAAAAACTTTTTAAAAAATATATAGTCTAATTTTCTCCCTTGTATGTGTGTGTATGTGTGTGCGTATGTATGTGTAATATATTTAAATTAGCAAAAAAAGTATTAGGTCTCATTACCTTGTCTTTAAAACTTTCATTTCTATACATAAGCATGTGATGATAAACCTTACACAAACTTCAACTTTATTATAGTCATATAGTAGCCTTTCACATATGATTATTGACAGTATATTTTTGTTAGAGCTTAATGACATATCTGTGTACTTATTTCATGTAGAATTATGGCTGATACTTCCCATATGCAAACAATATATTTTTAAAAATTATTTTTAGTTTATATATGTGTGTGTGAGTGTCTGTGTGTGTGTGAGAGAGAGAGAAAGAGACAGAGAGACAGAGAGAGAGAGAAAGAGACAGAGAGACAGAGAGAGAGACAAAGAGAGAGAGACAGAGAGAGAGAGAGAGAGAGACAGAGAGAGAGTTTGCAGGCACCCATATTCTATTATATCCACATGGAAGTCAGAAGACAGTTTCCTGAAATCAGTTTTCTTCTGCTGTGAGTTCAAGGGACTGAAAACATGTCATTGTTGGATGGCAGATGGCCTTAACCTACTGAACCATCTCAAGCTTCAGGAAATAGCTTTCTAAGCTACCCACATGAAATTACAGATAATATGGGACTGGATATACATTATACATTTTTTACTCTATTTTCTTTGTATGTTGATTTAACAATATTTGCTGTTAGTAATGGCAAAGATTATTTAAGATGCAGAATTTGCGGTCAGTTTGAGGGTCACTCTTGTCACTTGTGATGAGATGGTGATGATTACAACCCTGTCTGTCTTCCATTGAGACTGCACTTTTAGATTAGTTCATCTGGATTGTATACTTTCTTCCATACTCAACTGCACTTTTAACAAACTAGGAATACATTTTCACTATTATCATAGAAAATAAATATTTGGTTCTTACTTCCTTTTCCTCTGTCTCTTTTAATGTATCATTGATAATAATTTTGTATGCAAGTGGAAAGGCTTAGATATATGTAAATGGATTTGGGATAAGACAGTTGTAATAAATGTTCAAGGAATTATAACATTGTGCATTCCAAGGTGTATAAAATGAAGAAAGTGTCACTAAGTGTCCAGCTCTATGAACATCTTTTTTTTTATGCTGACAGTTATTTCTCTGACTGCTGTCCTGCGTAGTTAAAAGTCAACAGATTGATGTGTTAAAGCTATTGCTTTGACATGGAAAAATGCCAATGGATTCATTTCTATGTGTGGATGGAATTGTGTGCACCAGGCTTACTTCTACATAATCACTAAATTTATTATTTCATTTCCATGTGAATTGTATGTCTTACCCTTTTATAATGACAGTTCTATACCATTTTTGCTTCCTACTTCTGATTTATAATGGTTAGTGCACTACAGAAAAGGCAGTCTAAATGCTAATGACTGTTCTAAATAAACTAATTGTTATAGGGGTAGAGCGGCTTTAGGTTGTAGGGATTACCTAAGTTTAAAATGTTGGTCACACAGTTAGGAAACTATCACAATATGTGGGATACAATTTGTTTTAATTGCATGGTTAGAAAGCATGATACCTCATCGCTTAAGTTAGTAAACTAACTTCATAGGAATTTAAGAATTATACTTTCTAGAGGCAAGCATTTCATGTGTTTATACTTAATGGACTATGCAAAGGTGTAGGGTAATCTGATTAGTCATGCCTTTTCGATTTAATATAACAAGAAACTGCACTTTTTTTTCTTGAAGCTTTTCTTTACTGAAATGATGAGAAAAGTAACATAAAATTAAAAAAATATTTTTCTTAAGTTAAAATAAGTATCTTAGATTTAGAGAAATGCTGAGATTATAGAACTACTTTTTAAAAAAGAAGCAGAAAATGCCAGAATGATTTGGAATCACATATCTGTGGCTACTGAGAATACTTATATCACCTGGTAAGAACCACAAGCCTTTGTGCTGGAAAGTTCATGGATTTTAACTATTTTCCTACGAAGGATGATTCTTGAATCAGGGGATGAAATTTATGTTAGCAGCAAATATAAGTGTACACAGTTGATATCAGTACTGTTATTATTAAGTATGTTACCAAAAACGACACACACTCTGCTAATTTATCTGTATAGGAATGTGGTGGTCCAGAACAGGTTTCCTGTCATTTCAGTGATGAAGCTGGTCTTTTTTTGAAAGCCTGAGTATTTTCACTGTTCTATGTGAACACCTACCTTAGGGTTAGTTTATAAGATAGTCATTTTAAGTTATATGTTTTCTGTGACCTCTCTCTTTGCCCCCTCTGTTTTTGTGTGTGTTTCTGTGTATGTGTTTCTGTGTGTGTGTATGTGTACATGTGTGTGTTCATGTATATGTGTGAGTGTGTGTATACACTTAGCATGCATAGGAATGTGGAGGTCAGAGTTCAGTATTAAGTGTCTTTGTTAGTTGCTTTGCAACTTATTTTTTCTCTCACTGAGCCTGTAGCTCAATGACTCACCTATTTTGTTTGATCAGATCCACCTGTCTCTTTCTTCCCAGTTCTTGAAATCAGAACTCAGGTCTTCATGCTTTGCATCAAGTACTTAACCAGTGAATCAGAGATCTGGCCCTGCATTATATTTTGGTAGTTGTCTAATTATTTAAATGGTCTTCTTTAAAGTATGTTTGCATTGTATCATGTTAATAGAAGAATATACAGCCTGAAGGTTTTCCTGTGACTACCATTAAACATGTAGCATTAACTAACATGTAGCTTAAACTTTGGTGTCAGATACTGTGGTTTAAAAACCTTTGACATGTAGTAATTTTTTCTGCCTTATTTAATTAACTACTATTTATTTTTACCCACTACTGTTTCATTTTACCTTTCTTTTTCCCAGTCATCCCCCTGTCATTCCTCCCATTGTGTACCCCCGTTCATTTCTCAGATAGAGTAAGGATTTCCAGGATGAGTTAATACAGTCTGATACATCTGGTTCAGGTTGACTATGTGCTCTCTCACACCCCACCTGGGAGAAAATGGGTTCAAAGAAGCCAGTTCATGCAGTAAGAATAAGTTATTGGCTTCTTGCAGAAGACCCCACAAACTACTCAGGCCATTCATCTGTCATCCTTGTTCAAAGGACCTCGTTAAGTCCCAGGAAGTTCTCCAACTGTCACTTCAGAGTCAGTGAGCTCCCAATAGATCAGTTCAGCTGTATCTATGGGTTTCATCACTGTGATAGCTTTTTCTATCAAAGTATCCAATTTCTTGTTCTCGCTCTCTGTCCCTCCAGCTGTACCATCTCTTTCTTTCATGTTCTATCCCCACCTTCCCTGACCCTCTTCTTTTCTATCATTCCAATTTACTCAAGAATTCTTCTCTATTTCCTCTTCCCAAGAGGATGCGTGGATGACCTAGGGGTCATGGATTGTAGCTTGGTTATGTTTGACTTTAAATCTAAAATCCACTTTTGAGTAAGTACATACCATGTTTGTCCTTCTGGATCTGTGTTACCTTACTCAGAATTATTTTTTTTTCTAGTTCCATCCATTTGCCAGCAAATTTCAGGGAGTCATTTTCTTTTTTTTCTTTTTTTTTTTTTTTGGCTAAGTAGTACTTCATTTTATAATACATTCTTCAGTTAAGGGGAACTAAGCTGTTTGCAAGTTCCAGTTATTACAAATAATACTGCTATGAGCATAATTGAGTAAATGTCCCTGGGCAAAAATTGGCATCTTTGGGTATATGCCGAAAAGTGATACTGCTGGATCACTGGGTAGATTGATTCCAAGTTTTCTTTGAAGCCACAGTACTAATTTCAAAAGTAGTTGTACAAGTTTACATTTGCACCAGCAATGCAGGACTGTTCCCCTAACTCCACATCCCCTCTAGCATAGACTTTCTTTAGTGTTTTTGGTCTTATCCATTTGACAGGTGTAAGGTGGTTTCTAAGAGTTGTTTTGATTTGCAGTCTACTATTTTTTCCTTACATATTTTTATTAATGATTTGAGAATTTTAGACAATGTTTCCTTATCACAGTCACTTCCCATTCTTCACAGTGCAACCCTCCCACCCATGTACCCTCCCCTAAAAAACATAATACTTTAAATTCATTTTGTGCTGCTCATATGCTCATTGGATATTGGAGCATGACCAAACTCCCAGTGTTTGCCCTTTTAACGATAGCTGAGAGTCATCTCCAACCTCACCCCCACCAAACCATGAGCCATGAAGAGCTGCTACTCTTCTTGTCACAAATTTAAAAGACTCTGTTCAACAGCTTCCTTCCTAAACTTTTTTGGAGGGGCTGGGAGTAGAGGTTGTTACAATAGTCTTCAATGCTTCTCATTCTCAATTATGAGTCTGCAGTCATTCATACCACTTTAAAAGAAGTCTCCTTGCTCATAACATCCTATAGCACCATGGGTCATGTATTTCCACATAGTTTCCAGTAGAAGCACAAAGCAGCAACCTCATGATGCAGAAAACATTACAGATATACCACAAATTTCATTGACTTTCTTCAACTGTAATTTAGCTTAACTCTCACCAAACTGTTTTAATGGCTCAGCCAGATGGCTTAGGGGATAAAGTTACTTTCCACCAAGTCCTCATCCTCAAGATTAAAAAGAAATCTCTCTCTCTGTCTCCCTGTCTCTCTGTCTGTCTGTCTGTCTCTCTCTCACACATACACACCTGTACACATAGAGAAACACATATACACACAGACATACATACACATGTAAACATATACCCATAGTATATAAAAACAATGCATTTACCATATTTTTTTCCTTTTAAAATTATGTAAATCCTGACATTTTCTATATAAATAGTTTATTTGTTTCAAATTTAAGCTTCCAAATACTACATTTTAATATGAGGATTTGAAGTTTTGGTTAATCTTAACATCTGATTGCCACTTTATTCACAACTTAACTAATTTCCTAAAATCTTATTTTATAATCCCTCACATGCTATCTTCTCAGTTCACAGTATTCTCTGTTCTATATCTTCCATGTCTTCCTTCTTCTGGGATTCTAGGTGTGTGTATGATCATTAATTGTTGCTATTACTATTTTTTATCTTTCTCCTCTATTCTTCCCCCTCACTTTTTTGAAAAGAAAAATGAACATTTTGATCCTTTTGGTAATAGTTTCTGAGCTCTTGCATTATCATCTTGCAAGGCAAGTTGAAGTAGATCATACAGTAGTATTGTTATTGTTCTTGCAGTATCTTACAATTAATTGTATCCCCTAGAATTAGGCAATATCTTTTATGATATTTATAGGACTTAAAGAGATGATTTTTTTTTTGTGAGAGAGGTTTACATAGATATCTTGGGATTAGTTAAAACTGTAGAGAATGGTCTTTTTTTTTTCTTTTTTTTTTTTAAATTCACCCAAACCAGCAAATTTTAGCTATTGACAGAGAGAACTCAAGTAAATCATCTGAAATATTTTATTCTTTAAGGATTTAAAATCTAACGTTATAAATAGAATTTAGTTGCTTTTTGAAATTTTTTTTAAAAATTATGTTTACTTGGAGGCATTCAGAAAAATTACCATCCCTAATATAACTATTTTGTTCTGTGCAAATTTAGGAAACAAAATCTGCTTTATACTTTCATAGCCAACTTGCAATGTCTGTACTGTACTAGGAAAGGCTAGTGAGGACATAAAATATGGCCATTTCAAGGCTACACCTAAAGACACTTTGGGTTATCTCAACTATACATTGTATCATTTACAAGCAAAAGTTACACAGACTTATTTTTCAGTTATTTTTCTTTATGAATGAGTTGTCTATAGGGTTAAATAAGTCTGACATATACAAAAAAAGAAACAAAACAAAACACTACAATCATCTTGATCTTTTTCCTCCTCTTTATCTCCTTCACCTTCCCCCTGTTCTCTTTTCTGCTCTTATTACTCTTTACAACTTTTATTTTCTGCATCAGGAAGAATGCTCTCTCTCTCTCTCTCTCTCTCTCTCTCTCTCTCTCTCTCTCTCTCTCTCCTTCTCTCTGTCCTCTCTCTGTGTCTCTTTCTCTCACTCTCCTCTCTCCTACTCTCTCTCTCTCTCTATCTCTTTCTCTTTAATATAACTTGGCAAGGAAAAATTTGATAGCAGCAAAGGTATCTTGTGTTCCCTGGGGTCTCTAAAGTTCTTTATTTCTCTCTCTTTTTTTTTTTAAACTTTATTTATTTATTTTACTTATTTGCCTTGGTGTTTGCCTGGAACTGGAACTACAGACAGTTGTAAGCTGCCATGTGGGTGCTGGGAATCGAACCCGGGTCCTCTGTAAGAGCAGACGGTGCTCTTAACCGCTGAGCCATCTCTCCAGCCCCTTTATTTCTCTTTGGAGAAATACTTTTTTTACATCTCTCCTAACAAGCCTTGATCACTTGTGTGACATCTTTAAATTTTCTTTGTCTTTCATCACTCTGAGAACCTCTTAGAAAACAAAGGGAGCAGACTGAAGTATCCAAGTTCTGTTCTTCCAGAGAGTTTGCACAACAAACTCATATGACAGCATTTCAATGTCTCCTTTGCCCATGCTTACTTTTTATTCCTTAGGAGGCAGTCTCCTTTGTCCTTTCACTTGTCCTGACACCATGTCTATGGAGGGCAGTATGTTCCAATGGCTCTGTGGTTAGCTGCATTGGTGTCACTTCTGCTACCACTCGCAGGAGAATTTGGTGGGTTTGATATTGTGTTGATTTTTGACCCTCAAGTTTGCAAACATTTTAGTGACTGATTTTTCACCTTATCTTCCTTATGTTGTATATTTAAACATTCTACAGCTGATCTCTTTCTAGAAATTTATTTTTATTTTATGTACATTTTAGACATTGAGGCTGTCTTTTTTCTTGTTGCTCTATATCTTAATTTAGAAGGCATGGCCTCTCACGGCATCCAGAGCTAGAATGGCTGGCCAGTGAACTCTAGGGATGTGTGTGTATGTGTGTGTCTCTGTGTGTGTGTGTGTTTTATCGCTCTCTAGCATTGAAATTAAAAAATCACTTTGCTGCATATAATTTTAATATGGGTACCAGGAATCTATATTCATATCCTAATACTTGCTTGGCAATTACTTTACTGGTTGAATCACCCTTCTAGCCTCATTGGATTACCTTTATATGTAAGTTACTGATGAATTTCTCCCTGTGAAAATTCCACTGCTATTTTAATTTTTAAAGACAGTCTCTCATGCATCTGAAATTGGCTTTGAGCTTAACTATATAGCCAAGGACCGTAGAATTACACGTGTACCACAATGGCCAGAACTCAGTGACACGGAATTCTTCATGTGCAGTACTAACTCATAGCTTATTTTAAGTAACTCCACCAACAGCCTCTTTCTTTCTGTCTTGCTGGTAGCATTTCAAAAATGTGATCAAGCTTAGCATATTGACACAACCTATAATACCATTATCTAGGGAGGTAGAGGCAGAGGTATCAGTAGATCAAGGCCATCCTGAGCTGCAAAAGAACTTTAAAGCCAGCCTGAAGTCAGGGATGGTGATGCTTCCTGAGGTTCTTTTGTTCAGCAAAATTGTTTTGGCAATTCTGGCCTTCTTGTTATTCCAAATGAAATTGAGTATTGTTCTTTCAAGGTCCAAAAAATATTGTGTTGTGATTTTGATGGGCAGTGCATTGAATCTGTGCATTGCTTTTGGTAGAATTGCCATTTTTGCTATGTTGACCCAACCTATCCAGGAACATGGGAGAACTTTCCATTTTCTGATATCCTCTTTAATTTCTTTCCTTAGAGATTTAAAATTTTTTGTCAAATAGATCTGTTACTCCTTTGGTTATAGTTACTCCAAGGTATTTAATACTATTTGCAGCTATTATGAAGGGTAATGTTTTCCTTATTTCTTTTTCAGTTCTTCAATCTTTAGTGTATAGAAGGGCTACTGATTTCTTTGAGTTAATCTTTATCCTGCTACATTGCTAAAGGTGTTTATCAGCTGTATCAGTTCCTTGGAAGAATTTTGTGGGTCACTCATGTATACAATCATATCATCTGCAAATAGAGATAGTTTTACTTCTTCTTTTCCAATTTGTATCCCCTTAGTCTCCTTTCGTTCTCTTATTGCTTGAGCTAAAACTTCGAGAACTATATTGAGTAGATAAGGGGAGAGAGTCCATCCTTGTCTACTTCCTGATTTTAGTGGGATTGCTTTGAGTTTTTCTCCATTAAGTTTGATACTGGCTGTCGGCCTCTTGTAAATCGCCTTTATTATATTTAGGTATGATCCTTGTATTCCTGATCACTCTAGGGCTTTAATCATAAAGGACTGTTGAATTTTGTCAAAGGCTTTTTCAGCATCTAAGGATATGATCGGGTGGTTTTGTTCCTTTATTTTGTTTACATGATGGATAACGTTTACAGTTTTTCATATGTTAAACCAGCCCTGCATTTCTGGGGTGAAGCCTACTTGGTCATGGTGGATGATATTTTTTATATATTGTTGTATATGTTTTGCTAAAATTTTTTTGAGAATTTTAGCATCAATATTCATGAGTGAGGTTGGTCTGTAGTTCTTCTTTGTTGTGTCTTTGAGTGGCTTGGTTATTAGAATAATTATGGCCTCCTAAAAGGAATTTTGCAATATTCCTTCAGTTTCTACAGTGTGAAATAGTTTGATGAGTAATGGTAGTAATTTTTCTTTGAATGTCTGGTAGAATTTTGCACTGAAACCGTCAGGACCAGGGCTTTTATTTTTGGGGAAGATTTTAATGGCAGCTTCAATTTCATTAAGGGTTATAGGCCTGTTTAGGTAATGAATCTGATCTTCATTTAATTTTGGTAGATGGTACCTGTTCATTTGTTCTTGGATTTCCATTTTTGAGGAATACAGATTTTCAAAGTATGATCTGGTAATTCTCTGGATTTCCTGAGGGTCTGTTTTTATGTCTGCCTTTTCATTTCTCATTTTGTTGATTTGGACACTGTCGTTCTGTTTTTTGATTAGTTTGGCTAAGGGCTTATCTATCTTGTTGACTTTCTCAAAGAACCACCTCTTAGATTAATTGATTCTTTGTATTGTTCATTTTGTTTAAATTGTATTGATTTCAGCTCTAACTTTGATTATTTCCTGCCGTCTACTCATTCTAGGTGAGTTTAAATTGTTTTAAGGCTTTCAGCTGAGCTGTTAGTTCTCTAGTGTGGGATTTCTCTAGGTTTTTCATATAGGCATCTAGTGCTATGAATTTTCCTCTTAAGACTGCTTTCATTGTGTCCCACAAGTTTGGGTACGTTGTGGATTCATTTTCATTAAATTCTAAGAAGACTGATTTCTTTCTTAATTTTTTCCTTGACCCAGAGATGGTTCAGCTGAGTGATGTTTAGTTTCCATGATTTGGTAAGCTTTCTTTGATTTTTGATGTTGTTGAACTCTAACTTTAGGCCCTGGTTGTCCAATATGTTACAAGGAATTATTTTCATTTTTTTGTATCTGTTGATATTTGCTTTATGACCAATTATGTGGTCAATTTTGGAGAAAGTTTCATGAAGAGCTGAGAAATACGCATATTCCTTTGCATTTCATTGGAAGCTTCTGTAGATATCTATTAAATCCATTTGCATCATAACCTCTTTTAGACTCCTTATTTCTCTGTTGAGTCTCTGTCTGGTTGACCTATTAAGGGTTGAAAGAGGGGTTTTGAAGTCCCCCACTATTAGGGTGTGTGAACTGATGTGGGATTCGAGCTTAAGCATGTTTCTTTAACATAGGTAGGTGCCCTTATATTAGGGGCCTAAATATTCAGGATTGAAATCTCCTCTTGACCAATGTTTCCTGTGATGAATAAGTAATGACCATCTTCGTCCCTTTTAATTGCTTTTAGCTTAAAGTCTACTTTGTTAGATATTAGGATGGCAACCCCCACTTGTTTCTTAGGACCATTTGACTGGAAAATCTTTTCCAAACCCTTTACTCTAAACCTGTGTCTGTCTTTGTGGTTGAGGTGTGTTTCTTGTAAGCAACAGAAGGATGGCTTCTGTGGTTGTATCCATCTTGTTAGTGTGTATCATTTTATAGGAGAGTTGAGTCCACTGATATTAAGGGATATTAGTGACCACTGATTAATACTTCCTGCTATTTTTGGTGGTAACTTGTTTGTATTTCCTTTCTCTGGAGTATTCTTCTGTGGGGTTATTGATTGCTTTTGGTTTCATGGGTGTATCTGGGGTCTTTAGGTTTGAATTTTCCCTCTAATATTTTCTATAGTGCTGGATTGGTAGATAGATATTGTTTCAGTCTGATTTGTCATGAAATATCTTTTTTTCTCTCTGTGGTGATTAATATTTTTGCAGGGTATAGTATTCTAGTGTGGCAGCCATGCTCTTTTAGCATCTGTATAACTTCTGACCAAACCCTTCTAGCTTTCATCATTTTTATTGAATAGTCAGGTGTTATTCTGATGGGTCTGCCTTTACAGGTAAGTTGGCCCATTTCTTTTGCAGCTCTTATAATTTTTTCTTTGTTCTGTATTTTTTTGGCTTGATTATTATGTGGTGCACTGCCTTTTTTTGGGTCATATCTATTTGGTGTTCTGTAAGCTTCTTGTATCTTTTTATGCATTTCTTTCTTTAAGTTAGGAAAGTTTTCTTCTATGATTTTATTGAATACATTATCTGTGCCTTTGAGTTGGCATTTTTCTCCTTCTTCTATTCTAATTATTGTCAAGTTAGGTCTTTCCATGGTGTCCCAGATTTCCTGAACATTTTGTGTTATGGCTGTTTTGGTTTTAGTATTTTCTTTATCTGATATATCTATTTGAGCTACTGAGTCTTACACTTCAGAGATTCTATCTTCCATCTCTTGAACTCTGTTGATTTTGCTCATATCTGTTTTTTTTTCAGTTTTTTTTCTTCAGGTTTTCTATTTCCATCTTTGCCTCATTTTGTGCTTTTTTTATTTCTTCTATTTCAGTTTTTAATTCCTGGCATGTTTCTTTCATAGATTTGTTCATATCTTCCAAATTTTTGGTTGTATTTTCTTCTATTTCTTTAAGGGTATTTTTCATATCTTCTTTGAGGGCTTCAATGATCATCTTAAGTTTTATAAAGCATCTTTTCAAAAAAACAAACAACAACAAAAAATCCTACTTCTTTAAAATACAAAATACAATTAGTTAAAGATTCTATCATATTTACCAAAGTAAGTGGGTGATGTGTGTAATATGGTGAGATTGACACTATGGGATAGTGGATCTCTCAGTTTACTTTTTTTCCTCACTATATTGTTCTCTGGGAGGGCCTTAGTCTGCAGCTGGATGACTCCCAGAAGCTAAAATCTCAATATAAACCTGCTTTTCAATATGAGCAATTGGCTGAATAACACCCATGGGCCAGAAGTCCATAGGGTATTACGGGAGATACCCATTGATTCCTGCATGTGAATTTGCACATTTTTAGCTTCAATGTTAGGTTGACCCTTACTGTTGAAAGCAAAATTTAACCTATGACCAAATTCTCAAGTAAGACCTTGGACCAGGCTCCAAACTGCATCAAGAGACTTTAAGAACAGAGCCAGCATTAAGAAGAAACATTGTTTGTGGAAGATAAAACAGAAATTATAACCTGATCCTAATGATATTATCTTCTTTCTAAACCAAATAAATGCACTATAATTTAGTTTTGAAAGTATGGCAAAATTTTCAAACATAACATTTACCTTGTCTAGAATGCAGTCTAAAATTACTAGATATATGAAAAACCAAATACTCATTCTCATAATAAGTATAATATATATTTGTCAAACCTGTAATAATCCAGATGTTAGAAATATCAAGTAACCAAAAGCAATTATTATAGCTATGTTTCATGAAATAAACACATTTACAATAAACAAAAAGGTAGAAGTTCTCTGAGAAGAAGCTGAGAGGTTAAAACTGTAAAACAAAATTTATTGCATGGCACCAGCAGAACTGAAGTGACAAAGGAGTCAGATACTGTGAAGATAGGCTAGAAGTGTCTTAGACAAAAGAAAGTAGTGTCTAATCATTGAAAAAAAGGCTTCAGGGTGACAAATGGGTATAGAGAGAGCAAAAGAGACCTGAGGAACAGTCCCAACAGGTCTCATGTGCAGTTGAAGTCAGAAGAGGAAAAAAATGATCAGTCTAGAAAAAAAGTAAGGGTTCCAAACTTCTCAGCTTTAAAGACTTAAATGCATAGTATAAGCAACTCAGCAACTCACTCATGACAAAAGAGACAAAAGATGTTTTAAAAAAATGTTTGTCACGTAAAAATAGAAGAAAAGCAGTGTGTTGAGTGTTTGTATTGCTTCAGAGAAGAAATACAAACAGTTTCTTCTCTGAAGCATCCTGTGTAGCTTGAAATTAAATACTGTTTGTTACCTGGGGGCTGTGGAGAGAGCTCAGCAGTTATCAGCACTGGGTTCTCTTGAAGAAGACTGGGATTTAATTCCAAGCACCCTACACAGTGGCTCTCAATCTCTCGTAGCAGCTATTTCAGAGAATCTGATGACCTCTTTTGACCTCCACAGGAACTGTTCACTCACAAGGCAAACAAAAATACATGCAGAAAAAATTTCATACAATAAAAATAAAATAAAGATATAAAAAAAGATGAAACTTTGTTTGCTCTTTGAAAAGCCTGTGAATTGTTTTCTTCTTTTTGTTAAGTGAATTAGTATGTTCTTAATACAGTAGGCATCAGTAAGAAAAACATTGGAAAATATTACTTGAAGTCATATAGAAAATGCCCAAATATCAAAATCCGCAGTACTACAGTGGTACATTCTGTCCTTTCTAATTGACTTTTCATTTTTTGCCTAGAACCTATGGCAGTGAGTTAAATTTTGATACACCTGTACCTTATCTGCTCTGTAGGTAATGAGCAGCCTTTCTCTTTTTTGAAGATTTATTTGTTTATTATGTATACAATCTACAGAAGAGAGTACCAGATGTCATCATAGATGGTTATAAGCAAAAATGTGGTTGCTGGGAATTGAACTCAGGATACCAAGAAGAACAGTCAGTGCTTTTAACCTCTGAGCCATCTTTCCAGCCCTTTCTCAAAAGATTAAATCTAAATGATAGTAGGATGATGAGCATACAGACCTGCTTTTACTGTACATAAATAAAGGAGTTTACAGTAAACTGCCCTATATTTGGCACATAAAAAAAGTCTGAGTTACTTTTAATATTTCTGCTGTCCTCTATCTAGAAAACTTAAATTGGTCATATACTATATACTACATTAAATTAGCTAAGGCTTGGTGATTAGTTAACATATTAGTATGCCAGTTTCAGTGTATGAGAAATGAAAATTACTTGGTTATTTTGGGAGTTTATATATATTTATTTATCAATCAAAAAACATAATTTTCCTAATAGGTTTTATTTTGGTATATGAAGAGAATACTATTTATTGGTAGTATTGGTAGTGTCTGAGACAACTAAAAACATAAAGATTTTCTCATTTTTTAAAATTTCTTTCAATAAGCACCTTAAATTGGAGTTCGGAACAATCATATATGTTACAAAATAAGAATAATCAAATATAATTTGATTTAAAAATAACTATGAAATTACTTTTTCTTATTATTAAAGAATGTGTGTGATTTCTGTTACATCTCACACCCTGAACAAGTAGCTAACTGCAGTGCCTACTAACATATCTGCCAGCCTATCTCTCAGCATCCCCAGTAACAGAGACATCCAGGATGTCCTACACTGTTCCGTATCTGAAGCCACTGGGCTGTTCTTCACCAAGTTTCCCTATTTCCTATGTAACTCAGGCATTTTGACTATGAGGTTCTCTTGGTATCCTAGTGTCCTGACTCACTCCTAGATTCTTCTTCCTTGTTTTCCTTTGTCTCTTGCTCTCTCACTCCCCGACTTTCTCTTGTAGCCTGGTTCAGTTGGCTGGTCACGTTCACTCTGGACCATTGATGAAGTTTCTGGTTGTGTTCTCCTTTGTATTTACTATAACCATCACCATACATACGTAGAAGTGCAATGTCCTATAATTTCAGTTTTTCATTCAATTTCCAGTTAATTAATATGAATTCAAATTTAGATCCCATCACTGATAGCAGGTACTTAGAAGACTACATTTTCTAAGATTAACTTTATATTAAACAGATTTATTTATACAAGACAAGTTTAGGAATTTTAATTTTACAGCAGCAATGCATATGTATTTTGGAATAAACTACACACAAATTAATTAATACATATTTGACACAGATATTAATGAGGAAAAGTCTTTTTCCCTTTTGTATGTTTTCTTGTATTTGAATAAAGTCTCTTTAGTCCTGTGGCTTTTCTAATATTATTTAGCTTTGTTCATTAAATCCCAACTGGTTTTTTTTTTGTTTTGTTTTGTTTTGTTTTGTTTTTTAAATTTTTTTTTTTATTTATGTATTATGCATACAGTTTTACAGAAGAGGGCGCCAGACCTCATCATAGATGGTTGTGAGCCACCATGTGGTTTTGCTGGGAATTGAACTCAGGACCTCTGGAAGAACAGTCAGTGCTCTTAACCTCTGATCCATCTCTCCAGCCCCCCAACTGGTTTTTTAAGTATTATCAAAAGATGATAAAAGTAACACAAGCAAATAATAGATCTATGTTTTCTCTCATTTAGGTCATATTACTCTGCTGTGTCCTTGAGATACCACTGAAGCTGTTAACATCTGAACCCTAAGGATAAAGGCTACCTTTTGCTGAAAGATCGATACAGTGGCAGAGAAAACATTTTGCACCATGAAGGGAAGAGGAGAAAATATGAAGGTCCAATGTTTTTAAATTGTCCAGTTTAACTTTTTACCTCAGGTTTGCTGTTCTAAAACATTTTGGTGGATACTTGACAGGATACATATCCTTTGATAACAGCAGACTAATTTGACCTAAATGAGCAAACAGAGGAAAGCATCCCTCAAATGGGGAAGAAGTACAAGAATTGAGAGATTGCAAGAACAAATTTATGCTCTTTTTTTTTCCCACATAAGGAGAACATAGTTCAGTTGACGTTATTTTGTCCGTGTATCTCACTGATACTGTTTGCTCTTTTCCTACTAGGTTCATAGAAATCACTGTTCCAACTCAAGTTGTCATAAGTGGATACATGGGACAAAGCTGATTGAATAGAGTCACTTTATTTTTAGACAATGACTAAGAACCTAAGGACATTTTGATAATTAGCTAATAACAAGCTAAACATGAACTCATAAAAAACAATGTTTTTTTCACAAATTAAATATAAAATTTTCCAGATATTTGCCCATTTCTACTTGTTTAAAGTAAAGCTTGTTTCATGCAGAATATTCTATTCTTGTGCTTCTCTTATGTGATTTTCATATTTCTTACTATTTCTAAACATCAAAGAGCCTGGCCTAAGTTTTAACTTTTGGCTGGTATTTATTTTTTAAATCTCCATTCTTACTTAGAATTTTAACTCCATCACATCATTCACTGTTTATGTTATGAGCTGTTTCTATATTTTACAGTTTACTTTTGCTATTTGTATCCCAAGGATAGAACTTTTCTCCCTCTACAATCTAAATATCTCTAAATTATTATCAGGGATTAATATAGAGAGTTATATGTGTTTAAGAGAAATATGTGGATATATCTGTATTAATTAATTTTTAAACAAATGTGACCTAGCCCTAGGAATTTACTGAGCTCATTTGCATGCAATAATTAAGGGTGTACAGAACACTGAGATGGCTTATATTTCTGGAGCATGCCCTTGTGCTTGAGATATTGTAGCACTGTCCAAATTCAGTGTCCAGTCTTTTGAGTGTGTGTTCTTGCCCCTAGCACAAGGCCATATGAGCATACTAACTAAAAGTTGGGGCTAATTCACTAAGCACATTTTATAGGATACTAATTTGGTACATTATTGAGCAATATGTCAATGGATAACAATTTTATAAGTAAGCATGTGGCACACAATGTTACACAGCATTCGAAGTATTTTTCCTGTGGCATTGTAGGGAATGAACTAATATATAAATGTATGAGAATCTGAACACTCGAGGTAAGTTCATATTTATAATAAATATATAATTATCCCACATTTATAGACTTTTGAAGAATTTTATACTTTATTATAATTAGTTATTAATCAAATTAATTAGTAATTATCCTGATTAATGTTTGGGTCTACTTCCTTTATTTTAAAGTTACTCTGAAATGTGTCTGGAGATTGATGAACATTGAGTATACAGTTTGCATTATAACTAATACAGTGCTTTAAAATAAACTCATTCTATACTTTACTTTTACAGGTATCTTGTATATGGTATAAGCTTTCTGTTATTTTTAATTCAACTGGAGAACTTTTTTCTCTCTCTAAGATAGGGTCTTATTATGTAATCCTGTTTGGCCTGGAACTTACTATGTAGACTGGGCTAGCTCTTTTTCACAATGATTAGCTTGTCAAGTATTGGGATAAATCACAAGTGTCACCACACTTGGCATGTGTTATATGTTTTAATAACTTGTTGTTCTCAAATGACTAGGATTTAAACATTTTATATTTATTTAATATATAAATTTTAATTTTATTTCTAGATTATTAGAACTTGTAAAGATATTTTAAAATTTATAGTCATTTAAAACAATGTAATTCAATTTCTATAGAGAGAGTTTTATTTTTATATAACTTTATTCTCAGTTATATGCACAGTAAACATATATGTTTATTGTGCTTTCTTAGAATTAACATTAAGAGCAGTTTTTATAATATAAACATGTCAAAATTACAGTTTATTATGACTCTGTAATTTATTGAATTTACCTGATTCTTTGTTATTGAATGTTTAGGATGTCTTTTTTTCTACAGTAGTGTACTATAGAAGCATGCTACAAATAAGTCTGTGAATAATACATTTCTATGAATAGATTGCAATTTACTTTGTATTTTATATTTGGGATAAATTTTTAAGGATTATATTACTAAAAATTATTAATATTAGTAAGAAATCTGATAATCTTAGAATTTATATACAATTTTATATTTATTTACTTATTTACATAAGCATATTTAAATGTGCATGAATAATTTTAACTGCATAGATATATTTTTTATTTTCAGAAATCCTTTTGTAGTACCAGAAAAGTAAAATAACTCATGAACTCACGCAGTTAGGTGTCTTAAGAGTCTGTGCTCTGTAACTTCTAGCTTGACCTGTTTTGATGATCTTGCCAAGTAGCAATTCAAATGAGGATTACATCTAATTTCAGATAATTTTACCATGACTCTCAGAATTGGATAATATTTATAAGCAATAAATGTAATAGGTAAAAATAATTCTTATTCTAGAAAAGTGCTTGATAAAGCTTACATTAAACTATTTAACTACTCTAAGTTAAATTTTGTTTTTTTATTTAAAAAGGTTGTCTTCCATGTGTACTCCTGCTCACCCTCCCTTCCCTCCTCCCAATATCTTCAAGTTCTTCCTCAGCCTGGCCTCATCTTATTCCCCCATCCTTTTCCCAAGGAGGACAAAAAGTTCCGAGGTCTGTCAGTTCAGTCTGGTGTACCTGTTTTAGGTAGGTTTGATTCCTTCATCCCAAAATTAGGTAGAACTGGGCTAGATGTTTCTCTGTAGGGAATGGACTCCAAGATGTCAGTTCATGAACAGGACCATAAGTTGATCCCTACTCCTCAAGGTTCTATGTACTGCCCATGCCATTCGATAGTGATATACCTTTGGAGGGTTTAGTTTCTTTTCCTGAAGATTCTCCAGTGGTTGTTTTTGATTGACTGAGCTCCCAAAAGCTCCAGACAGCCATCTTTGTGGGAATCCTTCTCATAGTCTCAACCTTTTGCTCATATACATTCTCCTCTGTTTCTCTGTTTAAACTGGGAGCTCAACTTGGTGCTTAGCTATGGATCTCTGCTTCTGCCTCTATTCATTGCTGGATGAAAATTCTTTGACATTGAAGATGGTTATTCATTTGATTATAGAGGATGTCCTATTTAGGCATCCCCTCCACTATTGTTTGGAGTTCTACCCAGGAACATACTTTGGGTTTTTGGAGGTTTCCCTTGCACCTGGTCTCTTTCCAACCCCACAGTTGACTCCCTGTGGAGAAAAAGAAGATGTATATTTTGATATTTTTTCTCTGTCATTGTTGCTCCTCTCACTGAACCATCTTCTTCTCTTATGATTTATTCCCACCTCTGATTTGTCACTACCCATTTTATTAGGTGGGTCCTGAGCCCAGGGGCCACTTTGGAAACTGCAACTAAGTATCTGCTTTCTTCAGTGTTTTTTGTTAACTTCTGGTGAGAATCTTTTTGTTATTTGTGGACTTTTGTAAGTACAAGCTCTTATGACTAGAAAGCGGGCAGAGATCTTTATTTCTAGAAACTTCCAGCCAAATGACATAAAAGTCAAATTTTAAATTTATTCATATGTATTTTATCTCACTTTTTAGTGTTGTTGTAAGTTCTTTAGAATTGTGAATAGTATGGAAACCAGTTAAATCAATTTCACTTGAAATACTCCCAAAGGATAAGAAGTTTTTAATGTTTCACTGAGTTTTGAAGAAAGACTGCATGTTAGCAAATTGGAATCATACATCTGAATTTATCAGTTATGCCGTTAAAGCACAAATACAATGTAAGCAGTGACTACCACATCTGCTTACTTGGTTTGACCCATTGTCTCTGCTGTGCAGCAGCTTTTGGTAAAAAGTATCTTCCTAGTAGGTTCTCTCTGTTGGTAGTAAGACTGCATCAGGCATGCCATCAGTTCTTGAGACCTCTGGCCAAGGAGGAAGAATATATGGAGGTCTGGTATAGTGAGGGATTGGGGTGTGTGTGTGTGTGTGTGTGTGTGTGTGTGTGTGTGTGTGTATGTGTGTGTGTGTGTGTGTGTGTTTGTGGTAGATTCCATGGTTGAATTCTGTGCATGTATTGACAACCATAGCTGTATTGCATGTAGGTATGAACCACTATATCTGTGCTATAGTGCAAGAAATGAGACTACAAACAGGGAAATTAATTTTAAAGCACAGAGTTTTAGAAAATACTGCAAGTAGTTAGATAGAACTTCCAGTGGACTTTCCTGAGGGATTTTTAAAAATTCTTCTTTCTTTCTTGTGCTTTCCATTTTATCCTAGGGACAAGTGCCTTATAAGTAATAGAGTAATCTTGATCTTGTAGAGTTCCTGCCTCTATGTTCTGAGTTCTGGGGTACATTTCCATGTATCTCTATGCTTCACTTTCCGATGCCCCTCTTACTTTTCTGTGACATAATATAGCTGCCCCATAGCAGCTTGTCTTCTGAGATTTGTCTCCCATACTAGATCATGCTTTTTGAAGTATTTGGGGTTATAATCAGCTGTATACCAGATTATTTGAATGTTGTATTAGGATTCTGTGGGGACAAGAGGACTGGATTGTTTCTACCCACTTCTATCCTTTGCAAATTTGTTACCAGAACAAGGTTCCTGTGGTTTCACAATTGAGAGGACTGTTGGCCTGATAAGTCAAATAAGAAAATAGAATCAAAACTTCCAGCTGGAGAACATGTTATTTTATAGATTTTACTGAAATATTTGTTAGCCTTGCCAGAGTCGGTTCCACAGGTTGAAGTGAGCTCATCAGGTTTGCCAGCAGACACCCTGACCTGCTGAACTATCTCTCTGTAGAGAATTTTCTAGTTGAAAGTTTGTATTTCTATGAACTCCACTTTTATCTTCTGGCCCCTTTTTCTTTGTATGAAGCATGTGCCTTTATTTGGCTGTGTCCTAGTATCTCACTATTTTATTACCATTACAGGAAATGTAAGGAATTTCATCAACTAGAGGCTTTATGTTTACAATCATTATCATTCTGATACTCTTTTTCTGGTCATGCTCTTTGAGAATTTTGGATCTAAGGGGAGGGTACATGCAGAATCATGGAGTACAAAATCACAGTCTAAAATTAAAAGCAAAACTTTATTCTAAAAAGTTCACCAAAGGGAACAAAATTCTTATCCACTATCTGAGACCAACAGATTTGGGGATTCTCAACCTGTGGCGATGGGAGGGTTATGATCTCCTTTTAATAGTAAGTGATAAGGATTTGGCATGGAAAAAATAATTCTTCATAATTTGGTGGTTAAACTTTCAGAAACAAACTGCATTTTAGAATTTGCAATTTACAACTAACAAGGTATCAGAGGGTCCCAGCAAACTGATATTTGTATATCTCTGCTGTCTCCTCTCAAGCAACTAATTAATGTTTGCCCCAAACGTGCAGCTTTTCCTGACATAGCTGGGTTTCTATAGCAGGGAGGGTATGGACCTACAAGATAGGTTGTCACATAGAACTAATTAAAAGTTAACTTCAGTTTACAACAGTTTCAGTTGTGTGTGGTAGGGGGTTATTGAAAATAACTAACTCCAGAGCAGGAGAGGGAAAGAAATTTAATCTTTTAAGTCACTGACACAGCTGCCCATCTTAAAACAAAGAAGAGCAAAATTAAAGGTTTGTGAAGGTGTGGTAGAAATGCTCTCTGTATGATATAAATAAAGTAACTGGTTTGGCCTCTGTGGAGCACTGTAGAAGTGGGTGGAGAATCAGAGGACAGACAGGTAGGAGGGTGGAGTTAGTCACCATCTGACCCCTGAAGAAGAAACATGCAAGGAATCCAGGTGAGCCACGGGCTGGGCCATGTGGCAGATAGATTACAAAAAATGGGTTGAATTAATGTGAAAGAGCTAGCTAGTAATGTGCTTGAGACATAGGCCAAACGGTATAAAATTAATATAAGTATCTGATTCATTCCTTTGGGGGACAAAAGCCACCATGGGCCAGGTGCGAACCTCTGGCCCAAATGGGCCCGGGAAGCCTTCTGCAACAGTGAAGGCATAGATTTTTTGTTACAAACTTTATTTCAAGGAAAGAACATGTAATGCCTGAGGGCACGGCCTAGGTCTAATAATCTTTTAAGAATCTTAGAAATGTGCTTGACAGCCAATAGATTCAAAACTTAGTTTTGCACCAAAAATACAGCCAGTAGATTCAGGGTTTGGGTTCACACCAAAAGTTTAGCCAATAGTTACTGTAAACTATATTCCTGTATTAAATCTTGAAATGGCAAGGCGTGTAGCACCTGCTTACATATGCTTTTCTTTAAAACTTTTCTTACCTCTGAGCTTGAGGTAAAGCGCTATGTCAGAACAAAGGGTTTCAGCCTGGCTTTGTTTGAACCTGTCCAAAAGAATAAACTGATCTTCATGTCTTTGCACGGATTCCAGCTCCCTGACGGTCTTTGGGGTGGTCCCTCAACATGGGTACAACAGGCTAATCATTCTTTAACCTGTTGTCAAAGCTGATAGCTGTCAATTCCCATCTTTTAAGCTTACAACTTTTTATTCCTATGTTCCTATCTCATTCTTATATTCCTATCTCCTTCCTATATTTCTATCCTATTCCTATATTTTTATTTTTTTTCTGTATTTGTGAATTTTTCAGGAAGAGAAACTGTTCCATGGTAGGTGGATTGATGTTTTAAAGTAAACACAAAATAAGACCATTTGTCTGATCCCACCTTGCTAATAACAGATCCAGTCCATAATCATATTCTCTCAACAGATGACTAAAACATTAATAGTTTCCTCTGAAGTGCTTTTGGTTGCTATTTTCTTTATATATCTACATTAAGTTTTCCAAAACTGTTTTTCTAAGGTAATTAAGTAAAATATAAAGATTATCAACAATCCATTAAAACATCTGGAACTTAAAAATCTATTTGCATGGTTTTGTTTTTAACAGCTTCCCTTCCCTATGTGCAATCTAGTGAGGTATAAAACACTTGTGAGTACACTTTGATCTAGTAATAAACAAAGTTATATAAATGTCTCTAATGTCTTACTGCATCTCCTCATTAGCTCTCCTTTAGGACTACCTCACAGTAGATACATCCACTGTTCTAGAAGTCACCTTCTCATTGTGTTGTAAATCTACCTGTAAACAGTCCTTCCTCTTTAATATGAACCTCAGGTGGTATCTGTATCCAGGGCATCCATTTTTTTTCTCAACCACATTCATTATGTTCCTCACCTAAAACCACTAAGTGACTCCATCTGATTAGACCACTCCATGAAAACTTCACATTATTTCCTGGTTTCTTTTAGTTAAAATTTGAGTACTTCATGACACCTAGTTGGTAATGCTTTAAGCTCTTTTGGCTCATATACTATAAAATTGGATGGGTAAAATGTTTACTCTTACTTTACAGAGGAATGAATTAAGGCAGAATGTTCAATAGAATTATCCAGACTCATACAGATAAAGAATACTGAAGTTTAGTGTTTTACTCTAGAGTGTCCTGTGTGGGTCTCAAACCTATATTCCTAATCACTTTGGTATGACATTTTATCCTCACACATCCACAGGAGCAAGGAACGTTTGCCAGTTAAGATCAAGAATGCCAACTATTGCAAGCATGGAAATGTGTGACAACTTTTCTTAATCCTTTCTATTCTTAAATTTGGAGAAATGTAAAGAAAAAATAAGCAAATCTCCTTTACTCTGTGGCCAACTAGGTTGGCTTTTGGTTAGAAGGGTAAATACTGAGCTTAGCCCCCAAATTCTGCAGAGTAGTTCAGGTAAACTCCTTACAAAATGTATAAGTAGCTGAAAATTTTTGTGTAATAAATCCTTGGCTATGTGTCCCATTTATTTGATTTGCTGAAATAGGAAAATGTTAAGAACCAAGTAAACAATCTCATTATCTAATTTAATCTTCTTGGTTAAGAGTGCTAGTTCATATATTTCACTACTAAGAAGCTACTTTGTATTCATTAGAAAAAAGTACAATGAAATTTTTCACTTTAGAAATGAAAATACTTAAACACAGCCAATATTTTGTTCACTAATATTTTATTGAAAGGGTAAGTCAAGTGTTTACATTTATATGATAAATGTTTTTTCTTCTTTGATGAAATTTGTATTCAAAAACTGTTATAGGAGAAAATCTCTAATAATAATTCTAACATAAGAGCAGACTTTGGTTGTTTCTTATTAATATCACATGTAAGTCTGTTGCTTAATCTCTGTCATATAAATTATAAATGTTTTTCCTAGGTATTGCTTCTTATACTTGTCTTAAGCACTTTTAAAAAATGTATCTGCTGAATAATTGCCTGTCACAATATAATCTACAGAGCTGAAATAATTTTTAACATGAAAGCAAGACAAACTTCCTTCCTCTCTCAATATTCTAATGGGAGACTAGTAGAAAGAAAATGCCTTCTGTATATTCTGTTTTACCAGCTTATGATCACATTACACTCTATAGAGGTTAATGGGTAATGTAGAGCAATAAAAATTTAATTTTAATGTCATTACCAGTACTGGGGAAATAAACTCCCCATTGTGTTAACTAAAGCTGTGCACACAGATTTATTTCTTGTGTTTAGATAACTTATAAAAATGACTTGTGTTGGGACACAGTGTTAAGGATTTCTGGACAGTAGTAGCTGCATGGTAAATACATTATTCCAACATGATTGCCAGAGCGTGTGCACGCGCGCATACGCGCACGCGCACGCGCACACACACACACACACACACACACACACTCCTACCTGTACCCTTATAAACCAAGTACAACCCTGCTGCTGCCCTTTCTTTTCTTTGACCTTCATCCTTCCTTCCTGCAAGCTTCCTAAATAAACTCTAGTGTGGGTTACTGGTATTGTGGTTTCTTACCCAATGCTTTAACAACACACAGTAGA
Source organism: Sigmodon hispidus (assembly GCA_004025045.1). Classification (NCBI taxonomy): domain Eukaryota; kingdom Metazoa; phylum Chordata; class Mammalia; order Rodentia; family Cricetidae; genus Sigmodon; species Sigmodon hispidus. The sequence goes on from PVIH01005395.1 coordinate 27,830, forward strand.
CCTAAAACACATTGAAGTAGAAAAAATAAACTTTTAAAACAGAAATAGAGATTTAACTTTCTTTAATACTCAGGCCCCTGAATGACTACTTATCTTTCAGTGTATTTTATCATTTTGTTTGCTCTCAGTATTTTCTGGTAAGCTTACATTTTACTAAGAACTAAAAAGTAAAATGGTTATTAAAGGCAATCGGTGCTGTTTCCAAATTTTATTTTTGTTTGCATAACATATTTGAATTTGGGAAATGAGGTGAAAGCTCTTGCCCACAAGCCTGATGACTTGCAACCTACATGACAGAAACAAGCACACACACAGACACAGACACACACACACACAGACACAAACACATACAGACACAGACACACACAGACATACATACACACACACAAGCACACACACAGACACAGACACAAACACACATAGACATACACACAGACACACAAAGAGACACAAACACACACAGAGACACAAACACACACAAAGACAGACATAGCTACACACAGACATACACACACAGACACAAACTCACACAGACACAGACACACACAGACATACACACATACACACACAGAAACACACACAGAAACAAACACACACAGACATACTCACACAGACAAGCACAGACACAGACATACACAGAAGCACATACAGACACACACACTGACATTCACACATACACACACATAGAAACACACATAGACACAAACACACACACAGACAAAAACACACACAGACACAGATACACACAGAAGCACACACAGACAGACACACATACACACACAGACAAGCACACACACACAGACTCAGACATGCACAGACACAAAAACACACATGCAGAGATACACACTCAGACACAGACACACAGAGAACCACACACAAACACAAACACACACACAAAGTCACACAGACACACACATATACACACAGACAAGCACACACATACACACACAGACACGCACACACAAACAGGTTTGATGGGTTTTTAAAATTTTTTTTAAATTTGTCTTTGAATAAAGTCTCATTTTCTATCCATGTATCCCGTTGTTCAAACTCCCTTCTCCCTCCTGTTCCACCCATTCATTCACTCTTCTCCTCATCACTTTGTCTCCTCCCCATCAAGGGCAGGAGGTCCCAAGGTTCCAAGGTGGCTTAGTTCAGCATCCACTCCAGGCAAGTCTGACTTCCTCACCTCAACATCAAGATTTTCACCAACAATCTGTAGGCTGTGGTTTTGTCTTATTGACTGTATCTTTGGCTTTACAGAAGCTTCTCAGTTTCAGGAGGTCCTACTTATTGATTTTTGTTTTTAGTTTTTATGCCACTGGTGTTATATTTTGGAAGTGGTCACCTGTGCCAATTCATAGAAGGGTATTTCCTACTTTTCACAAGTGGGAGTGGCTGGCTTTATGTTGAGGTCTTTGATCCACTTGGATTTGAGTTTTGTGCAGGGTGACAGACTTTGATCTATTTGCATTTTTCTACATACTACACACCAACTATGCCAACACCATTTGTTAAAGATTCTATCTTTTTTCCATTTAATATTTTGGGCCTCTTTGTCTAAAATCAGGTGTTTATAGGTTTTTGGATTAATGCCCAGATCTCAGTTCGATTCCATTGATCCACACGTTTGTTTTTATGCCAGTACCAGGCTGTTTTGTTATTGTAGTTCTATAGCGTAACTTGAAGTCAGTGATGGTGATACCTCCTGAGGTTCTTTTGTTGAGCAAAATTGTTGTGGCAATCTTGGCTTTCCTGTTATTCCAAATGAAGTTGGGTATTGTTCTTTCAAGGTCTGTAAAATATTGTGTTGGGATTTTGATGGGCAGTGGATTGAATCTGTAGATTGCTTTTGGTAGAATTGCCATTTTTGCTATGTTGACACTACCTATTCAGGAACATGGGTGATCTTTCCATTTTCTGATATCCTCTTCAATTTTAATTTTCAGTCATTTAAGATTTTTGTCAAATTGATCTGTTACTTCTTTCGTTATAGTTACTCCAAGGTATTTAATGCTATTCACAGCTATTATAAAGGGTGATGTTTCCCTTATTTCTTTTTCAGCCCTTTTATCTGTAGTGTATAGAAGGGCTACTGATTTCTTTAATCTTGTTAATCTTGTATCCTGCTAAGTTGCTGAAGGTGTTTATCAGCTGTAGAAGTTCCCTGGTAGAATTTTGTGGGTCACTTATGTATACAATCATATCATCTGAAAATAGAGATAGTTTCACTTCTTCTTTTCCAATGTGTGTCCCCTTAATCTCTTTTTGTTCTCTTATTGCTTTAGCTAAAACTTCGAGAATTATATTGAATAGACAGATAAGGGGAGAGAGGACATCCTTGTCTAGTTCCTGATTTTAGTGGGATTGCTTTGAATTTTTCTCCATTAAGTGTGATACTGGCTGTCAGCTTCTTGTAGATCACCTTTATTATATTGAGATGTTGTCCCTGTATTCCTGCTCCCTCCAGAGCTTTAATCATAAAGGAGTGTTGGATTTCGTCAGAGGCTTTTTCAGCATCTAAGGATGTGATTATTTGTTTTTGTTCCTTTAGTTTGTTTATATGATGAATGATGTTTATGGTTTTTTGTATGTTGAACCATCTCGGCATTTCTGGGATGAAGCCTACTTGGTCATGGTGGATGATATTTTTTATACATTGTTGTATACTGTTTGTCAAAATTTTGTTGAGAATTTTTGTATCAATATTCATGAGGGAAATTGGTCTGTAATTCTTCTTTGTTGTGTCTTTGAGTGGCTTGGGTATAGTTGTGGCCTCATAAAATAAATTTGGCAATTATCCTATGTGTTATAATTACCCTGCCCAAAGATTTAATTAAAATCTGATTGACTAAAGGCAGACAGGAAGTGTGGGCAGGGATACCAGGCTAAGAAAACTCTGAGTACTGGAAGAACAGAGTACAGATGTCACAGAGTCACCCACTGGAGCTGCCAGGAGACAGATAAGGAAATGCTGCTGAAAAAAAGGCAGCGAGATGCATGGCCAAACAGTATGAGAAAGATGGTTTAGTTTAAGATTAAAGAGCTTTCAAGTTATAAGCCTGGGCCCTAGATCAATTGGCAGAAAATTAATGTAAGTGTGTGTGGCCTGTGATTCTCTGTGTGACTGAGAGTATTTCTGCTGGACTGACAGACTGCTCTGGTCCAGGCCCAGAAAGTCTTGGCCAGAAACTTATTACAACATTGTATGTGTATGTGTTGTTTGTGTGTGCTAGGTCTGTTTGAGTGTTTGGTACATGTGTTTGTGTATAGTGTGTGTCTGACATATGTAAATATGTGTATAATATGTGTGTGTGTGTAGTTTGCATGTGGTATGTGTGTTTAATATATGTATGATGTGATATGTGTATGAAGTATATATTTATTTTATACATGTCTATAATGTGTGCATGTATGTGCATGTATGTATTGTGTGTGTATGCATATATGTGTGTGTGCTTGTATGTGTGTGGTATTTGGGTGTATGTGTACATGTGAGCGTGGTGTGTGTGTGTGGTATTTGGGTGTATGTGTACTTTTGAGTGTGTGTGTGTGTGTGTGTTATTTGGGTGTATTGTACATGTGAGTGTGTGTGTGTGGTGTTTGGGTGTGTTTGTACATGTGAGATGGAAGTGCAGTTGCCTGACTGTGTACATGGAGAAAACTGGGAGGACAGGGGCAAGAGAGGATATGAGGGGGAGATGGAGAAGGGAAGCAGAGACACAAGATATGCAACTATAATTCCAAGTTACCTAGGCAAGTCTTACATGACCTGCAGACTGGTGAAGTCTTGGGATGATTCTGGTGTAGCTACAGGAGCAAATACAAATTTAACAGGAACATTTAGATATCATAGGATTCATTTAGTTCTAAATTTTGGGTTGCAGAGCTACTATTGTCACCCATGAACAATTCTGCCACTTAATCTGAAGGCCCCATTATGCCATCATGTCTATAATGTAGTCAGCCTCAGTCAGGCATTTTTCTTTAACAGCAAGTTCTTTTCCCCCATGTCTTCTCCTCTAATGTTCTTCATAAATCTTTTTGCAAGATAATGTGAAAGTTTGGGTTTTGACTTTTACTTTGGGAAGTGAGACTCAAAACAAGAGAAATTCCTCCCAAATACAGTCTTGTCAAAACATAGTGGGAGTCACAAAAATGAATAAATGTCTACCGTGTAGCTGAAAAAGAAGAAAAATTCTGATAGGTCAGGTTCCTGAAACATGGAAGGAAAATATCTGACAAAAAAAAATTTAGTTCATTCACAAACAGTAGTTATAGACTGAAACTAATGTTTAAGCTGGAAGAAATTCTGGTTTTATTAATGTAGAATACATGCATTCTTCCATTCAGAAAATAATTACTGAACAATAATTATATGGAAGGCCCTGGTTGTTGTAGAATGTTTTTCCCAGCCCATTTGGGGCCGGGATGTTTGTGACCTGGTGTGTGCGGCAGTTGGAACTTGGTTCGCGCCCGCAGCTTTTGTCCCCCAAAACACATATCTTTTATACTGTTTGGCCCATGTCTTAAGCACATTACTAGCTAGCTCTTTCATCTTAATTTAACCCATTTCTATTAATCTTTCTATCACGTGGCTCACAGCCCGTGGCTCACCTAGATTCCTACATGCTACTCCTCCAAGAGACAGATAGAGACTAACTAACTCCACCCTCCTTCTTCTACTTGGCTGCCTTTGATTTTCCACCCACTTCTATGGTGCCGTTCATGGGACAAACAGTTCTTTATTTACATCATACAGAAAACATTCTACCACACCTGGTAGATCATTTAATAAATTAATTGAAATTTAAAAGGCCAGATTTAAGAATAAATTCTTGAGTAGCTATGCATTCTGCTGCCATTTTTTCTCTTTCATTGAAAACAGATTCTTTATAAACATAATATATCCTGATTATAGTTCTTCCTCCCTCCAGTCTTCCAATTGTCTCCTCATTTAGATTCACTTCCTTTCTAAACAGGCACCTAAGAGATAATATTAAAATATAACAAAATAAAACACAATAAGATATAATAAAAGGAAACAAAAATTATTACATTGAAGTTGGACAGGACAAACCAACAAAAGGAAAAGATACCAGGAAATGACACAAGAATCATATGCACACTGATCTGTACATTCAGGAATCCTGTGACACACTAACCTGGAAGACATAATATGCTTTTAGATGACCTAGTGCCACCTCTGCAGGCCCTGTGCTTGCTACTTCATAGTCTGTGTGAGTCCATATAAACACTGTTTAATTGCTACAGTGGATTGTGTTATCCTATCTTTTTTTACATTTTCTCTTAGCATTAACAATCTTTCTTTTATAGTATTCTTTGATTTTTGAAAGGAAGGACCTGTTTAAACTCTCTACATGCATAATGTTTGACTGTTGTCCTATTTTTGTTTGATTGGTTTTTATTTTTTTCAAGACAGGGTTTTACTGTTTAACCCTGGCTGCCCTCAAACTCACTCTGTACACAAAGCTGAGCAAAGACTCAGATCTTTCTGCCTCTGCCTCCTCACAGCTAAGAATTAAAGATATACACCACCACCACCTGGCTATTTTATTGGAATTCTAATGGGGACTGCATTGCATATTTACATTACTTTGGGCAAGATGACCATTTTTTACTATTAATCTTACCTGTTTATGAGCATAGGAGATCATTCCAAATTTTATTATCTACCCTGATCACCTTCAATTGTCTTATTGCTCTAGTTATGTAAAGATTACAAGTATTAGTTTGAAAAGGCATGGTGAAAATTTTTTTTTTCTGGTTTACATGGAATTGCTTTGAGTTTCTCTTTAACTTAATGCTGGACCTGAGCTGTAAACATAATAAACTGCCTTTATTATGTTTAGCTATGTCTTTTGTATTTCAGATGGTTCCAGGACTTTTATAATGAAGTGCTGTTAGATTTTGTCAAAGATCTTTTCTGCACCTAATGTGGTGATCATGTGGTTTCTGCCTTTCAGCGTGTTAATATTACATTTACTCATGTATGTATGTTCAAACATTTCTGTATTTCTGTGATGAAGCCTGCTTGATCATGGTGGATAATATTTCTAATATATTTTTGGATTTGTTTTGTACGTATTTTAGTGACATTTTTTGTATTTTTACTATTAAGGGAAATTGGTCTGTAATTCTGTTTCTTGGTTGGGTAATAATACAGTATCAGGAAAACTGGCTTCATAAAATAAATTAGGAAAAATTCCTTCTGCTTTTTTCGTGGAATAATTTGAAAATTATAGATGTTAATTTTTGAAACTCTAATAGAATTCTGCACTGTTTCCTCTATTCCTATTATTTTTAATTTGTTCTAAGTGTTTCAGAGTTTCAGTAGGGTCCCATATTTTCTTCATGTTTTGTTTCATAATTTTTTTCTCTTTTAAAAATATCCATTTTTTAAACCATGTCTTTCATTCCTGAAATTTTTTCTTCTATCTTTTTAATTTTTTGTGAATATTCTCTGTGTTTTTGTTTGAGATACTACTTTTTATTGCAAATTTTAGCTATATTATTTTAAGATGTGTTATATTTGTTTATGCTGTGGAAAATTAGTTTTAATGATGCAAATATGTGTTGCATTCTCTTATGTTGCATTTATTTCACTCTGTGAAACTATGTTAATTTGTCAGTCTTAAAACCTGATTTTTCTAATAAAGAGCTTAATTGCTAATAGTAAGGCTGTAGAAAAGATGAACAAGACTGGCAGGTAAAGCAAATAAATAGAAGAAGAAAAGAGAGATCAAAGAACAAGAGATTAAAGTGAAGAGGAAAGTCACCCAGCAATTGAGTCAGCTACAGAGTAAGAGTAAAAGTAAGATTACAGAAGAAAGGGTGGAAAGCCTAGAAGCAAATGATAGACAGAATAATTTAAGAAAAGCTGACTAGAAACAAGCTAAGCTAATGCCAGATATTCATATAAACAAATAAGCCTCCCTGTGATATTTATTTGGGAACTGAGTGGCATGTATCCCAAAAAGACAAAAGAGCAGAAATAAAAACTATCATCTACAGATTTCTCTCAATTTATATTGTCTTATTAACTTTATTTTTTCTTTCATATCTTGGTAAGTATTTCTGTTGAGTTTGTTTTATTTGTTTTGGTTCTTTAAGACAGAGCTTCTCTGTGTAATTCTGACTCAACGATATATCTGCCTTGGCCTCCCAATTCCTCAGATTTAAGGTGTGCTCCACTGCCACCCAGCTGTCTTAATCGGTTTTATTCATTTTATCTTACTCTTTGTTTATGCTTTCATAGTTTTCTTCAAGGATTGCATTTGTGTCCTTTATAAGAATCTCTATACATACAAAAAGCTGTTTTAAGGTCTTTATTCTGTGCTTAAAATAATAGGGCCTTATGTGATAGGGTTGCTGGGCTAATGTGGAGGTATATTGTCCTGGTTGTTATTGACTGTGTTTGTGTGTTAGTACCTAGCTATTCTGTCATTGGGAAGATTTATAATTTTAGGTACTGATATCTGGTCTTATCTTTGTTGGGTGGTTTTTTTTTTTATTCCTTGGTTTTTGTTTTTATTCTGGTTCTTAGGAGTTTGTGGTATTTGGTTTATATTTAGAAGAATGTTGAGCTTAATATTTCTTTAAAAATGTTTGTAAATTTGCATTTTCTCTGTAACATATTATGTCTAATAGGGCATATTACAGTATTTTATTTGTACCCATCTCTACTGATTTTATATTAACCTCTTGTTATAATCCACCTATTCATCAGGTCTCAAAATTAGGACAAAGGGTTAACTGAGGTGCCACTTAACATATCAAACCTGACAATGGATGCCAGGTTCTCCTAGTACCCCTCAGTCTGTACCTGCTACAGAGTCCTACTGGTTAGCATACCCACTCTCTATAGATAACAGCTTAGTACCTGGGCTGGGCTTTTCCTTTCTCAGCTCCTCTTCCCTATATAACCCAACAATTTTGGACTTTCTTTTGCTTTTGGTCTCTTGATCTTCTGTTCTCTTATCTTCTGCAATGCCCCCCCACCCCCCACACACATATCACAGCTTTGTTGTCCATTCAGTTCCACTTTGAGCTCTTCAGGGTATCTCATGTGGGGTCCAAAACATCTTGTTCATACAGAAATGTGGGGCCCAGAACAGAACAGCTTAACTATACAGCTGCCATGACAAGCTTAATAAAAACCAGTCAGAGAGTAGGCCAGATTCTCTTACTGACAGCACCTGGTAGTTCAAGGAAAAGCCCATAAGCAGACATGGGGGAGGGCAGAAGCAGTATCTAAGGGAAAGTATCTGATATATCACACATTGTCTTCCTGGGAAGGGGACATTACCAACAGAACAGAGAAGTCTCCAGGTACATATCTGCTGATCTGCTGAAAGAGATAAACTTTAATGACTGCTGCTTGATGTTGAAACAACCCTAGAATTTGGAACAGCCAATGAATTCACAACAGGGGCCCCTAGCCCGGGGCTGGACCAATGCAAAGTCTGTTAACTGTAGTTCTGAGTCCTCTAGAGCCTACCCCCCTTAAAAACCATTGCTTTGTGCTTCTCAGGGTCTTTCCTATGCCAATGCTGTGTCAAAGTGATGGATGAAGTGAACAAAACCAGTCCCTCAATAAAGAGACTCTTTGCTGTTGCATAGGACACTGGTCTCTTGGGTCATTTAGGGGGAATAAACTCTTAGCACAATGCTCAGTCTTTGCCTTTATTCTGTCTTATATCTGTATTAAAAATGTCAACCTTTTATGAGTAGGCATGTCCTCCTTTCATTTATTTTTCCATTCCCTTTTGAGGTAACCTGGGAGAAAATTCTGTTGATTGATTATTAGGTAGTTTCTGTCTTTTTAGAGAATCTTTCTTTGTAGCTAACATTAGCCTAGAATTCCTGGTCTTCCTGTCTCAGTTTATCAAGTGGAAAGATTGCAAGTGTATCTTGCTGGCCCTGGTGACTGATATTTAAATGAGTATTCTAAAGTAAATTTTCCAAATTTTACTTACACTTATTTATTTTAAAAAAATTGAGTTAGTGTAAAAATTGAACATTTAGAGAGAAATTTTATTAAGACACCCAAAGGGGTGTATTCACTCATTAGTGGATTTTAACCAAAAAAACAAAAAGCAAAGCATGTCCAAGCTGCAAACCACACTGACTGAACAGCTTGGGATCTGAAACACCTTGGACTGGCACCTTGGAGCCCATTACCTCCAGAGGAACACCTGACCCAGTCTTAATGTTGGGGTGAGGAAAGTGGATCTACCTGGAGTGGATGCTGAACTAAGCCATACTGAGACCTTGGGACCTCCTGCCCTTGCTGGGGAGGAGATAAAGTGGTGTGGAGAAGAAAGAGTGACTGAAAAAAGGGACAAGAGGGGGAAGGGAGTTTGAACAAGGGTATACATGGATAAAATAAATGATTCTATTCAAAATAAAAAAAAGAAACCCAGTTTAAACACAATATATTTCAGGTATTCTTACATACTGAGATCAATTTAATTCTGATGTCTGACTATGTTGTTAACGAAAATTATATGTTTTAAGTTAGGTAAATAGTTGTTCTGTGGCTATTTTTACATAAAATAGAAGTTCTCCAAAAACAGTTTCAATAAGTTTTTAACAAATAAAGCTATACATGTGTAGAAATGTCTTCTAATTCTCGAAAAATTACATTTAAGTAAATTTTCTCAATCTAAAAAAACCAGAAAAAAATATGTTCTGTAACTCAAGCATACTTAAGACTATAAAAAAATTTCTGTTGAAGAAAATTCTTCTGTTGGAGTCTTTCAGCCTTCCAGGTTATAATTTGTTTAACAACAATGTGATATAGCTCTTTTACATTTGGTTCTCAATGTTGATATTTGCATACACTTTTATTGATTATGTATTTGCATCACTTGAAAACAATTAACTAGTGAGAATAGGTAGAGTGTGAGACAATAAATTTGTGAACAAAAGTCTCAAGAGAAAGCATTTGCCAAATGAAAATATTATTATAATGCATCAATTAGTAAAGATATGTTTGCATTTCCTCTGAAGGCCTTAGCATATGGCAGGTACGTCTAGATGAAAGCTTTTGCTGAGCATGAATGCTTTACCCTGCAGCCTACAACTACACCCATTAGTGACTTCTCTTTAATGAGACACTAGGTAGGCAATCACCATTATCACTTAAGAACATTTTATGTAGACTGAAGATTTTTAAAAGCCTTGTTCAAGTATGCATAAAGCTAGTGCTTCTCTCTAGCTACAACTACTTTTCTTGATTTCAATTCTATATATTCAAGTATATATCATTATTTCCTATCTTTAATTTTGATGCATCCACAATTGAATGTGTCATTTTTTCTTACCAATCTTTGTGCTCTTTCTGTTGGCTAGTAGAGTAGGTCTGGTAGGTTAGAAAATGTTACTTACCAAAAGAATTATTTAGAGCATAACAGCTGTTATTCATCTCATCTAGAGTGGTGATGTTTCAATGATGTATATAAATTTTACCCTTCTTGGCAAATAGATTTGATTGTCACAAATCTTGGGGTAGTATCTCGATGGTAATAGTCAGGGTGCTGTTAAACATTCTACCCTGCACAAGACCACTGCCCTTGGCAAATAATCAGCCAGCTGTGAATGTCAGTGCAGAGGGGAAGTCCTACCCCATAGATACTCTTGTGCTCTCCAGAAGAGAGAGATGTCTCACCTTGCACTTACAAATCTCATTCTTCTAGTCTCAGCCTCCTAAGTGGGCTTTATCCCCATGTTTGATCTTTGAGGGGCACTCTAACTCATTATACTTTCTCTCTCCAACTATTCAGGTGATTTTTGTTGGTAGTTGTTTGGAGGAAGGCTACAATGTAGGTAGCAAGGTTTACACCATTATGATGTGTTGCATATTTACTGCTTTGAATTGTAATTGCTTTAGAACCTTTGATATTCACTACCTTTTCACTTTTTTATTCAAAAACGTAAAATTCTACAATTTTTAACTCTAACAGTATAGTATCAGGAAGGTTTGTGTGGTTATGACAAAATATTGAGAAAATCAGTTTAGTGGAGGAAAAATTATATACAAACATACATTTATTTATAAATGCATATATATGCTCCATACAACTGAGTAGAAGAGATGGGTTTTGTTTGTTTAAGTTTTCAAATTTTTAGTTTATTACGGCAAAAAAGGCATGATGCCACATATGGGGGACAAGGCTACTCTCATCATCACAACCAGAAATATACTATCTGTGGACTCAACATTAATAGTTCATGTCTGAGACAAACAATGATACGTGTAGAGGTACCTCTGGAGTGCCTCTTAAGCTGGACCACAAATATTTCCATTGTGGTATCATTCTTGGTAAGTTTATTTTCTATACTGAACCATTTTACTAGTGGAAAAACATTTTGTTTCAGGCAGCAAGTTACTTAATATGATTCTTCTAGCCTCTCTTTCCTGTGATGTTGTTTCCTATAGTGCTGGTCTTGGTTTTTCACTGTTGACAGCAAGGCCTGGATTTTAGATAAGTCTGGGTTCTGACATAGAATATAACTAAAGGCTAAGGAATATTTTATGATCCTTAACTTTACTTTTTAATTAGGTAGGCCTGAATATATTTTAGTAGATTATAGTGGTCTACTAAAATTTAAAAAAAAGCCCTTTTATTGCAAATTAAAAAAAAAATGGATTGTTAATGACTGTTATTTTATACAGACTAAAGAGAGCTGGGATTATATTTAAAGATGTTTATTCCTTTGAGTTGAAGAACAGATATGAGGATTGAGTATATGTAGAAAAATGTAAAGCTTAAGGATTACAAATTCAATAAAAGAGGAAGCCCAGACAACATTAGAAAATACAAAATGTGGTTTTATTCTGTCCTCTGATTTTTCCAGGCAAACTTTATTAAATATAAAATATGTCATCACAGCTTATGAAATGATTGTTTTTGGGAAAAACAGAAGTATTACAGACTATATATATACATATATATATGTATATTTACAAAGCATGATAGTGCATGCTGATAGCTTCAGAATTTAGAAGTTAAAGGCAGAAGAATTGTCAGAAGTTTAATGATAGCCAGATCTGCCTTGTATGAACAAAGCCAGCCAGAATAACATAGTTAGTTCTCATCTAAACAAAGCCCAAAACAGCTTTAAAATTTTTGCCATTCTTATTACAATAATTAGATCCTGAGTTAGCACAGCAACATCTCAATGACCAACTGTAGATATTTCTGGTTTTTGTAACTATTTTTTGAGCTATATGAAGATTTCCAAGTACTAAAATGGCCTGGTCATAGAACCAAATTTTGGAAATGATGAAATATATTCCACAGACATTTGTTGGAATCTCCAAAGAATGACGTTAGGAAAGATAGATAAAAACTATTCATTGTAAGAGGTATCAAAACCTCTCATATAAATGGAAACCTCACTAATTAAAATACAAAACTTTACAAAACAGAATAAGTAAAATTCCATAATCATTTTGGGGAGTTTAGCAGTCTGGGGAACTATCCCCTTTTGGGGAAATGTAGTTACTGGAGCCATCATGTAAGACAGAAAACACCACAAAATCTACACTGTACTCTCAGAAACAGACAATTTAAAGAGAGAACAAAAGGAGATAGGAAGGGATAAAAACATTTCCCAATCCAGTGATAGAAGGAAGAAATTAGGAAATGTACTTGACCAAATCACTAAAGACACCACTTTAACAAGACCCCCGAAGAAGTGACAGCATGATAACCTCAGACTTTCCATTAACCATCCACATGCTCTGTGAATTCAAAGCAATAGCCTGGAGTGGAACATAGAGGAACATACATGTTCCAAATGTGCACAGTGGATATGAGAAAAGAGCAATAAGTTGCAGAATGAGCTTTCTTGGTGAACTCAGTAAAAATGAGATGTGCATCTATGAACTAATCATGTGACCAAGGGTTCAAACAATATCAATATCTTGAACCTCTAGAAGACTAACCGAAGGTGTGATCAGCCTCTATGATCTGACATTGCAATGGAGAGCATAGGCATGTTAATAATATCTGTACCCCAGGAAGGACTGCTGAGAGTCAAGATCGGAACCTTCTAGCATGAAACAAGCCACATTCAGACTGCACTCTGATTTAGGTCTCTGGTCATCTCATTTATTACTCCCTCATCAATTTAGTAGGATATTCTATCTTGCTCTTACCTCATGTCTTTTCTCTCCTATTTTTCTTTATTTTATCTTTTCTTAAAAATTCTTTCTTTATTTACTTTGCTTTTGATAAGATGCTACAGAAAGCAGAACCCAGTCTCGATTGTGGGTCTTGTCTGTCTCAACCTCCTCAGAGCTGGACTTTTGCTTTAGGTTGCATAATTGTGTTCCTTTTCTCTTTTTATTCCACTATTAGCCAGAACTGCTTTACCTTCCCTACCTAAATCCCTGATGTTTCCAAATATTATTTTTCTCAAAGTTGTCCATCAACTCAATACTACTTTTCTTTTTCCCACCCCAACCCACAACTAATTTCTTAGTACACTCAGTGCTATCATTGTTCCTTTACTTCCTAAAATGATTCAAGTGTAAGGGAAAAATTTTTGTTTTGGTTTTAATTAGAATATGTGCTTTACTGTATATTCATAATAGACCTGCTCTTTAATAGTAATTATTTTTAAAGCAGAATTGTATTGTCTTATGGTTTCTACTACTATGAAGAGATATAATGACTATGGCAACTCTTATAAAAAATATAGAAAACAAAAAACCACATTTAATTGTGGTAGCTCATTTGCAGTTGAAAAAGGTTCACGCCATTATTATCATAGTGGGATGTAACATGATGGTGGAGAAGTAGCTGAAAGTCCTGCATCATGAGAGCAATAGGAAATGGTCTTAGTGTCACACTGAGTGAAACTTGAGAAAATGAGAGCTTAAAGAGAGCCTCCATAGGCTTCCACCAACAATACCATACATACTCCAAAAAATTCATACTTTTCAATAGTGCCATTGAAAAAAGAAATTAAAGAGGATATTAGAAAATGGAAAGACCTCCCGTGTTCTTGGATAGGTAGGATCAATAGAGTAAAAATGACAATTCTATCAAAAGCAATCTACAGATTCAATGAACTGCCCATCAAAATCCCAATACAATATTTATGGACTTTGAAAGAACAATACTCAACTTCATTTGGAATAACAGGAAAGCCAGAATCATCAAAACAATTTTGCTCAACAGAAGAAACTCAGGAGGCATCACCATCCCTGACTTCAAGTTATACTATAGAGCTGTAGAAATAAAACAGCCTGGTACTGGCATAAAAACAGACTTGTGGATCAATGGAATCAAATTGAAGATCCTCACATAAACCCAAAAACCTATGAACTCCTGATCTTTGACAAAGAGACCCAAAATACTCAGTGGAAAAAAGATAGTATCATTAACAAATGGTGTTGTCATAGCTGGATGGTAGTGTGTAGAAAAATGCAAATAGGTCTAAGTCTATCATCCAGCACAAAACTCAAATCCAAGTGTATCAAAGACCTCAACATAAACCCAGTCACATCAAACCTGAAAAAAAAGAAATTGGGAAGTACATTCCAACACACTGGCACAGGTGACTACTTCCTAAATATAACAACAGTAGCATAGAAACTAAGAACAACAATCAATAAGTGGAACCTCCTGAAACTGAGAAGCTTCTGTAAAGCCATGGACACAGTCAATAGGACAAAAATGACAGCCTACACAATGAGAAAAGATTTTAACCAACCCTACAAGTGACAGAGGACTGATCTCTAAAATATATAGAGAACACAAGAAACTAGAGTCCAAACCTTGAAAAACCCAATCAAAAAACTGGGCTCAGAACTATAAAGGGAAATCTCAGCAGAATTACGAATTGCTGAATGTCACGCGCAACCTTGCCAGCAAGGAAAGCACAACACCCAGGATCTTCTTTCAGCAGTTTATTAGGGACCTTTACAATTGTTCTCTCTTTGTTCTTCTCTCCTTCTCCTTCTCCTCAGGGAAACCCCGCCCATTGACTAAATACTCTCAGGGCATCCAATCTCAATAAGCCACGTGGGTACAGCTCATAGGTCCACATATGCAACAGCAAACCACGTCCCAGGCTCAAGCCAAATAAGGAGTTGTTTATCAAAAGAGAGCACTCACCCACAGGGGGTGGAGGGCACAGCTGCAGGCAGCTCTCTACAGCTGGAAGGCACTTGAAAAAGTGCTCAAAATCTTTAGCCAACAGAGAAATGGAAATCAAAACAACTTTGAGATATCACCTGACACCTGTCAGATTGGCTAAGATAAAAGACATAGATGATAGCCTATGCTAGAGAGGTTGTGGAGCAAGGGGAACACTCTTCCATTGTTGGTGGGACTGTAAGCTTGTTCAGCCACTCCAGAATGCAATATGGCAATTTCTCAGAAAACTGGGAATCAATCTCCCCCCAAACTCAGCAATACTTCTACTGAGCATATAACCTAAAGATGCACATTTGCACTCCAAAGGCATTAGCTCAGCTATATTCATACCAACATTATTGATAATAGCAAGAACCTGGAAATGACCTAGATGGCTCCTCAACTGAAGAATGGATTAACAAGCTATGGTACATTTACACAATGGAGTACTTCTTAGCAGAAAAAATGATATTCTAAAATTTCCAGGCAAATGGATGGATTTGGAGAATATCCTCCTGAGCAACGTCTCACAAACTCAGAAAGATAAACAGGGGATGTACTCACTCACTGGTGGACTTTAAACAAACATACAAAAAAACTAAGGATGTCCAAGCTGCAAACCACAACCACTGAACAGGTTGGGATCTGAAATACCTTGGACTGGCACCTTGGAGCCCATTCCCTCCAGAGAAACATCTGATTCAGTCTTGATGTGGAGGTGAAGAAAGTACATCTGCCTGGAGTGGATGTTGAACTAAGCCACCTAGTGACCTAGTGACCTCCTTCCCTTGCTGGGGTGGAGATAATCTGATAGTGAGAAGAGTGATTGACTGGGTGGGGTGGGAGGGGGAAGGGAGCCTGAACAAGAGCATACTTGGATTAAAAAAAGAATTTTTTCATAATAAAACCAAAACCAAATCCAAAACCCAACAAAACAAAACAAAAGAAATAGTGCCATTCCCTAAGAGATTAGAGAGGCCAAATATATTCAAACTACAAAATGTACTCATAATTGTCTTGGGAATTGAGCCTGGCACCCCAAACACATGGACTGGAGGTCGAACTCCTGAGCAAAACCACAGCATATTTCATGTCCATGAAAAAAAAAATAAGATTAACTTTTAGAAAATCTTGTCAAGGGTCTTAAATCACATGTACATGTCTCAATGCTATAACAATAGAAACATGAAAAATCAAATCAACTGCAATCCTCAAAAAATTACATAAACAAGAGAAATTGCTTCTAATGAAAGAAAATAAGAAGATAGTTCAGATAAAGAATTCAGAAGAATGATTATAACAATATTAAAACATATCAAAGAGAATACAAAGTTTTGAATTAATTCAAGACAATACATATTGTTGAACAAAGCAAGAAACTCAATATAGGTTAAGAGAGTGGAATTCAATATAGGGAAATATTAAGAGTAAAATTTAAATACTAAAAATTAAAACTTGAACAAATCAAATGAAAAGCTCAGTGAAAAGCCTTACCAATAGAATAAATCAAGAAGAAGACAAGATATCAGGGCTTGAAGACAGTTTAGATAAACTAGGACATTCAGGAAGCAAAAATAAATTTATAAGAAAACTCAAACAGAACATCAAAAATCAGTGGGACACTGTGAGAACACCAAAACTGAAATCATAGTCATAGAAGGAACATAATTTTATATAGCATCAAAAATATATTATAGATAAAATTTACAGAAAAATATTTCATAACTAGAGATGTTTATCTAGATACAGAATGCATATAGAACACCAAACAAATATTACCAAAAGGCACATCTTACTCCTCATTATGAATTTTTATCACTAATAATAATTATTAGAATACTCTTTACACAAAGTTTATTGAGAGCTGAAAGAGCTAAACACTAAGTCACATTTAAAGACCAATCTATCAGAATAACAGCAGAAATTTCAATAAAATTTAAAAGTCAGTGTGGTAGTTTGAATAGGAATGGCCCCAATGGACTCACATGTTTGAATGTTTGACCCTAGAAATTAGCAATATTAGAAGATGTTGTCTTGTTGGAACAGGTGTGGCCTTGTTGGACAAAGTGTGTCAGTGTAGGGGCAGGTTTTAAAGTCTCATATGCTCAAGCTATGCCAGTGTGGGATACAATCTGATGCCTGTGGATCAAGATGCAGAATTCTCAATTTATTCTGCTGCAACATGTCTGCCTGGATGCTGCCATGTTTCCCACCATGATAAAAATGTGCTAAACACCTCTCCATTATAAGCCAGCTTCAATGAAATGTTTTGCTGTATAAGATTTGCCATAGTCTCGATGTCTCTTCACTGCAATAGAAACCTTAACTAAGTTAGCCATGCCAACTGGAACAATTATACCTAGTAAAATTATCTGGAATAGTTTAACAACAACAACAAATCTTTCAGAGATTAAAATACAGGCTAAAGGAATTAATAGCTAAGAAGATACTTGAAGAAATCCTTCATATTTAATAAAATGTTAAACATATCCATGTGGCTAAAGGCAATCACAAGCCACATCAGGACTGAAGTTAAACAAATGAGAAATAGGAAACCACCAAACACTACAAAATCAATTAGTGTACAACTTTTAAAAATGACTTTGAATACAAAAGTGATCTCAATTCCCCAATCAAATGACACAGACTATTAAATTTGATTAGAAAATGGATATCAATTTATTTGATGCTTTCAAATTTTATACCTTACCATAGGAGGCAGGTCCAAACTTGGCATGTAAGAATGGAAAAAAAAAACATTTTAATTTAGTGTTACTAGGAAACATATAGTTGTCACTGTTCTTATATCTATCAAAATAAACTTCAGACATAAATTAGAAGGGATAAATAAGTCATTTCATAGAACAGTATAACTCTTGCATTTTAATTTTAAGATTTTCTAAAGATATTGTTTTTGTTGATTTGTGTGTGTTTTGTGTGTGTTAGAGAATATATCTGGAAGCTAGAAAAACGTTGTGCAGTTGTTCAACTTTACATAGGTTCTTGTGATCAAACTCAGATTCTTGTGTTTGAAACAAGCACCTTTTTCTTCTATAAGTTCTCTTTGGCTACACATTACCTTTTTAAATGTGTATGCACAAAACACTAGTGTACCCAGTTTCATAAAATAATCACTACCAGAAGTAAAGCCAAAGATTAATCACAAATCAATAATTTTGGTACTATAATTTTTGTCAGTTGTCTTCTTGATGAGATCTAGAATTAGCGCCTGGAATATAAGCCTGTGAGCATTTCAGTGGAAAATTATCCTCATTACATTAAGTGAGGTGGGAAAATGCTCAGTATGGGTGACATTCTTATCGTGGCTGGGACCTGGGATGCCATAAGAAGGAGAGAAAAAGCAAGCTGAGCACAAATATTTATTATTTTCTGCTTTTTTTGTTGCTTTAAACTCCTGCTGCTTTGACTTTCCATATGCTCCCCCATTGGGAGCAAAAATAATCCATTCTTCTTAATCTGAAATTGAAGAATGTGTGTGTATCAGAAAAATAAGATAGACAGTGTGTAACTTCAGCATACTATAATCACTGATTGACTAATAATACCGATAAAAAGAAAAAGAAAAAATCTTAGTTAAATGACATTAAACATCAAATAGATCTTAAACATCTACAGAACATCCCATCCAAAAGTTGCATAATATGCATTTATTTTCTTTAAATAGGTCATTTTACATGAATGGAAAAATTAAAATAATGTTTGGTATTATCACAATGGAATAGAAATTAATAGCAAGAGAAACTACAGAATATATACTGACTCCTGGAGATAGAACTATACAGCACTGGGTGATACAAGGATCATTTAACAAATCAAGATAAAATAATATTTTATAGTTTAGAATAAAAAAAATATAATCCTTCCAAACTGTAAGATATAGGCAAGGTATCCTAAGATGGATGCTTATAACCACCACTATCTACATCAAAGGATTTCAAATAATGAAATGATATGCCCTAGATGGAGGAAGCTCTGAGTAAATAAAGTCCTGAGTGAATGTACTTTTATGGGCACAGTCATGTCAAGAATTCCGATGCCTTCGCCACATGTCATAGAGTGACAGAGCCTTTGCCTGGTGAGTTTCAAATGATGACAAGTCTTCTTCAGGGGTCTGAGTGTGAATGCTAACACTGTGTACACATGACTTCTACTATAGATTTTTCTTTCTGAATATTCATGGGTTGGATACTGTTTCTGTGGGGCGACTGTTCTACTACACAGCCTGTTCCTATTGAATTAGTTAAAATTTTCTCCTTAATAAAATTATGTGCCCTAAACATACTTCTTTAATTCATCTGCTTATAGAAACCCTTTCCACTTATTCAACTCTGTATTACAAATGTGGAGCTTTCATACTACAGTGACTTCTTCATCATAGAGACCAGTTCAACAACCCAAAGTTTGGTGTGTGTCTATTTGTTTTTGTTTTTTCACTTTACCAGTCAGGTCTTGAAGCTGTGCATCTTAGGATATTAGAAAAACTAAAACATGAGAAGCCTAAAGTCTGTAGAGAGAAAGAAATTACTCATTTTATAACAGATATTAAATAAAATTAAAATGAAAAAATATTCAAATATCAATGAAATGAATTTGATTCATTGTGAACATAAAAAAAAGCAACAAACCCTTAGCTAAACTAATGAACAGAAACAAACATGCAAATTAATAAAACTAGAGGACAAAACAGAGACATTATGACAAATTAATGAAATTCAGTCATTTGAGCAGACCATGACAATTTTTATTGCATTAAATTGGAAAATCTAAAACAAATAAATTTCTATGTGCATATTACCTCCTAAAATTAAACCAAAGTATGAAAAACAATTTGAAGAGATCTAAAAGAAACAATATTATTGAAAGTGTCATTAAAACAAATTTTTTATTATGAATAAAGTCATATTTTTTATCCATGTATATCCTTGTTCAAACTCTCTTCCCTCTCCCGCCCCTTCAAGTCACTCTCTTTTCTCCACATCACTTTATCTCCTCCCCAGCAAGGGCAGGAAGTCCCAAGGTCCCAAGGTGGCTTAGATCAGCATCCACTCCAGGCAGATCTGCTTTTCTCACCCCAGTATCAAGACTGGGTCAGGTGTTCCTCTGAAGGAAGTGGGCTCCAAGGTGCTGGTCTAAGGTATTTCAGATCCCCAAGCCATTCAGTGGTTGTGGTTTGCAGCTTGGACATGTTTTGCTTTTTGAGTTTTTGTTTAGAGTCTACTAAAGAGTGAGTACGTCCCCTGCTTACCTTTCTGAGTTTTTGATACCTCATTCATGAGGATATTCTCTATACTATCCATTTGCCTGCAAATTTTAGGATATCATTGTGAAGATGTACCACAGTTTGTTAATCCATTCTTCAGTTGAGGGGCATCTAGGTTGTTTCCAGTTTCTTGCTATTACAAATAATGCTGCTATGAACATAGTTGAGCTAATGCCTATGGAGTGCAATGACAGCCTATGCTAGAGAGGTTGCAGAGGAAAGGGAACACGCCTCCATTGTTAGTGGAAGTGTAAGCTTGTTCAGCCACTCTGGAATGCAATATGGCAATTTCTCAGAAAACTGGGAATCCATCTCCCCAAAGATCCAGCAATAAAACAAATCTATTAATGAACATAATTCAGGCACTGATGGACTTACCACTGAATTTTTGTAGACAGTTGAGAACAAAAATCAGTATTTCTCAAGATAGTCTATAAAATAAAAAAAAGAATTTTACCAACAAGTTCCTCATAAAAATATAACAAGTAGGATCCATTCTTATTGATGAACAGAAGTAAAAAACATATATGTTTCAAGCAAATTCAATGACATATCACAGATATCTATTCACTGTGATCAAGTTGACATCATTCCAAAGATGTTTCTGCATATGTAAAACCATGTGCAACCCAAAATTCTAATATATTTAATAAATGGACTCAGGAGCAGATATTACATGTTAATTTCAATAGATTCAGAAAGAGCCTTTCACAAAGTCTAACATCACATTATGAAATACTCCAGAGACAGGAATAACACAAGCATGTATTAACATTACAAAAGCTTTATGTGACAAAGCTACAGGCAATATTGTAATAGATGAAGGCAAATCCCATAGCATTTTGACTAAAATAAGGAACCAGGCAAAGATGTTAATTTTTTCCACCCATCTCAGTATAGTGCTTGAAAGATTATCTATAACAATATACAAAAATAAAATAAAAGGCATATAAATTAAAAAGAAAGACATTTGATTATTTTATTTGACAGAATATGATTCTATAGGTAAGAGATCCTAGAGTCCAGAAAACTCACTTATGTGGTAGTAAACACTCTGAGCAGTGTGACAGAATGCAAAATTATACTACAAAAATCAGTAGCCTTATTTGTATTGACAACAGATTTGCTGATAGAGAAACCATGCAAACCCATTCACAATACCTCAAAACTCAAACTATTTAGCCAAACAAAAAATAAATAAAAAATTCATAGTGGAATAAACCTGTTCTACTAAATGAAAAACCTCTCCCATGAAAATTATAAAATATGGAAGAAAGAAATTAAATCACAATAGATGATTAACAAACCTTATTATGCTCATGGGTAGAAGCATATATATTTTTCTTTTATTATTATTATTATTATTATGAACAAAGAAGTCACACTTTCTATCCTTGTATATCCTTATTCAAGGTCCCTTCCCCCTTTTGCCACATCAGATCATTCTATCTTCTCCACAACTCCTCACCCCTCCCTGGGCATAGAGCAGACAGCCCCATGGTCCCACAGACCGAATATTGCTTAGTTCAGTGTACACTCCTGGCAGATCCAGTTCCCCACCCCCTCAAGAGTGAGTCAGGTGTTCCTCTAGGAGAATTGGGATCCAAGGAGTCAGTCCAGGGTGTTTCTGATCCCAAGCTGTTCAGTGGTTGTGGTTTGTAGCTTGGACATCCTTAGTTATTTTGTATGTGTGTTTAAAGTCCACCAGTGGGTGAGTACATCCCCTGCTTATCTTTCTGAGATTGTGATAACTCCCTCAGGAGGATATTCTCCAAGTCCATCCATTTGCCTGCAAATTTAAGATATCATTTTTTTTCTTACTGCTGAGTAGTACTCCATTGTGTAGATGTACCACAGTTTGTTAATCCATTCTTAAGTTGAGAGACATCTAGGTTGATTCCAGGTTCTTGCTATTACAAATAATGCTGCTACGAACATAGTTGAGCTAATGGCTTTGGAGTATGACTGTGCATCTTTAGGGTATACACCCAGAAGTGGTATTACTGGGTCCTCGGGGAGACTGATTCTCAATTTTCTGAGAAACCACCGTACTGCATTCCAAAGTGGCTGAACAAGCTTACACTCCCACCAACAATGGAGGAGTGTTCCCCTTGCTCTGCAACCTCTCCAACATAGGTTGTCCTCTGTGTCTTTTATTTTAGCCAATCTAACAGGTGGTATTTCGAAGTTATTTTGATTTGCATTTCTCTGATGGCTAAAAATGATGAGCACTTTTTCAGGTGCCTTTCAGCCATTCGTAATTCTTCTGCTGAGAGTTCCCTTTTTAGATCTGAACCCCATTTATTGATTGGGTTATTCAAGGTTTTGGGCTCTAGATTCTTGAGTTCTTTATATATCTTAGAGATCAGGCCTCTATCACTTGTAGGGTTGATGAAAATCTTTTCCCATTCTGTAGGCTGTCGTTTTGTCCTATTGACAGTGTCCTTGGATTTACAAAAGCTTCTTAGCTTCAGGAGTAATTCTTTTTGAATGTCTGGTTGAATTCAGCACTGAAACTATCTGGACCAGGGCTTTTATTTTTGGAGAGGCTTTAAATTACAGCTTCAATTTCCTTAAGGGTTATAGGCCTGTTTAGGAAATTAATCTAATCTTCATTTAATTTTGGTAGGTGGTACCTATCCCGAAAGATGTCCATTTCTTCTAGGTTTTCCATTTTTGTGGAATACAGATTTTCAAAATATGATCTGATAATTCTCTGTATTTCCTGGGGGTCTGTTGTTATGTCTCCCTTTTCATTTCTGATTTTGTTGATTTGAACACTCTCTCTCTCTTTTTTTTTTTTTTTTTTAAGTTTGGCTAAGGTCTTATCTATCTTGTTAACTTTCTCAAAGAACCAACTCTTAGATTCATTGATTCTTTGTATTGTTCTTTTTGTTTCAATTGTATTGATTTCAGCTCTAAGTTTGATTATTTCCTGACGTTTACTCCATCTAGGTGAGTTCACTTCTCATTGTCCTAAGGCTTTCAGCTGAGCTGTTAGGTCTCTAGTGTGAGATTTCTCTAGGTTTTTCATGGAGGCATCTAGCACTATGAATTTTCCTCTTAAGACTGCTTTCATTGTGTCCCACAAGTTTGGATATGTAGTGGATTCATTTCCATTAAATTCTAGGAAGACTTTGATTTTTTTCTTAATTTCTTCCTTGACCCAGAGGTGGTTCAGCTGAGTGATGTTTAGTTTCTATGAGTTGGTAGGCTTTCTTTCATTTTTGATGCTGTTGAACTCTAACTTTAGGCCCTGGTGGCCAGATATGTTACAAAGGATTATTTCCATTTCTTTTGTATCTGTTGATATTTGCTTTTTGACCAATTATATGGTCAATTTTGGAGAAAGTTCCATGAGGAGCTGAGAAATATGAATATTCCTTTGCATTTGGGTGGAAGCTTCTGTAGCTATCTATTAAATCCATTTGCATCATAACCTCTTTTAGACTCCTTATTTCTCTGTTGAGTCTCTGTCTGGTTGACCTATCCAGGGTTGAAAGTGGGGTATTGAAGTCTCCCACTATTAGGGTGTATGTATTGATATGGGATTCAAGCTTTAGCAGTGTTTCTTTTACCTAAGTAGGTGTCCTTTATTAGGGGCATAAATATTTAGGATTGAAATCTCCTCTTGACCAATTTTTCCTGATGAATAAGTAATGACCATCTTGGTCCCTTTTAATTGCTTTTAGCTTAAAGTCTACTTTGTTAGATATTAGGATTGCAACCCCTGCTTGTTTCTTAGGACCATTTGACTGGAAAATCTTTTCCCAACCCTTTACTCTAAACCTGTGTCTGTCTTTGGGATTGAGGTGTGTTTCTTGTAGGCAACAGAAGGATGACTTCTGTTGTATCCATCTTGTTAGTGTGTGATGTTTTATAGGAGGGTTGATTCCATTGATATGAAGGGAAATTAGTGACTATTCATTCATATTTCCTGCCATTTTTGGTGGTAACTTGTTTGTATTTCCTTTCTCTGGAGTATTTTCTGTGGAATTATTGATTGTTTGTGGTTTCATGGGTGTATCTGAGGTTCTTAGGTTGGAGTTTTCTCTCTTACTATCTCTGTAGTGATGGATTGGTAGATTGATATTGTTTCAGTCTGACTTTGTCATTCAATATCTTGTTTACTCCATCTATGGTGATTGATAATTTTGCAGGGTATAGTATTCTAGTTTGGCAGCTGTGTTCCTTTAGCATCTGTATAACTACTGACCAAGCCCTTCTACCTTTCATCATTTCCATTGAATAGTCAGGTGTTATTTTGATGTGTCTGCCTTTGTATGTATGTTGGGCCTTTTCTTCTGCAGCTCTTAATTTTTTTTTGTTCTGTATGTTTTGTGGCTTGATTATAATGTGACGCTCTGACTTTTTTTGGGGGGGTCATATCTATTTGGTGTTCTGTAAGCTTCTTGTATCTTTATAGGCATTTCTTTCTTCAGGTTAGGGAAGTTTTCTTCTATGATTTTATTGAAACCATTATCTGTGCCTTTGAGCTAGTATTCTTCTCCTTCTTCTATTCCTATTATTCTCAAGTTAGGTCTTTTCATGGTGTCCCCGATTTCCTGAACAATTTGAGTTATGGCTTTTTTGGTTTTAGTATTTTCATTGACTAATATACCTATTTGAGCTATTGAGTCTTACACTTCAGAGAGTCTATCCTTCATCTCTTGAACTCTGTTTGTTATGCTTGTACCTGTGGTTCCAGCTTTTTTCTACAGGTTTTCTATTTTCATTTTTGCCTCATTTTGTGCCTTTTTTATTGCTTCTATTTCAGCTTTCAGTTCCTGGCGTGTTTCTTTAATTTTTTGATTTACTTTTTCTTGGTTTTCTTTCATAGATTTGTTTATCTCTTCCTATTTTTTGTTTGTATTTTTCTATTTCTTTAAGGCAATTTTTGTATCTTCTTTGAGTGCTTCGATGATCATCATAAAGGAATTTTTGGTGTTGCTTCCGTCTGTTTCCTCTTCATTGCTCAGTTCAGATCTTGTAGTTGTAGGATCACCACTTTCTTCTGGAGTTACCTTGTTGTTCTTTATATTATTATGTAAATTTTTGCACTGGTGTCTGCCCATGGCTTCAGTGGTTGATGATTAGGTGGCTCCTGGTCATTTGTTGCACTTGGGCTTGTGTGTCTCCTGTAACCTCTTTGGGTGGAGTCTGAGTCTATCTTTCAGAGTCCTCAGTCCTTCTCTGTTTGCTCAGTTGGAGGTGGGTAGCCATGCATATTCTGTCAGCAGCAGCTGGGGGGGTCCGTGGCAGTCAGAGTTTATCTCTGTCTGCTACAGTGTGGGTCGGAAATTGCTCTGCAGACAGCACCTGGTCCCAGTATCTGAACCGGACCAGAGCACAATTTTCCCTGGCAGGGATTCAGGAGCTCGTGCCTGCTGAACCCTCCTGACCTTTGGGCAGAGTCTGAGCCTGTGTCTGTCTTTCAGGGTCCTCAGTCCTCCTCTGTGTGTTCAGTTGGAGGTAGGTAGCTGTGCAAATTCCCTCAGCAGCGGCTGGGGGGACCATAGCAATCAGAGTTTATCTCTGTCAGCACCTGGTCCCGGAACCAGAACCCAACCAGAGCACAATTTTTCCTGGCAGGAATTCAGGTGCTTGAACCTGCTGAACCCTCCTCACCTTTGGGCAGAGTCTGAGTCTGTCTTTCAGGGTCCTCAGTCTTTTTCTGTTTGCTCAGTTGCAGGTGGGTCCCCGTGTAAATTCCCTCAGGAACAGCTGGGGGACCGTGACAGTCAGAGTTTATCTCTGTCTGCTACAAAGTACGTGGTGACACCAGAAGCATATATTTTTTAAAACAGTTCATATATTGAGTGCAATTGCCATAAAAATCTGATGCTCATTTGGATAGAAATTGGAAAACAATGAGAAAAATTATATGGAAGCACTATCTAGTCAGACCAAATGTAAGCAAAAGAAAAATTCTAAAGAAATCACCATGTCTGATTTCATGTCATAATGTAAAACTATAGCCAGATAACTATAGTGATAGTTATAAAAAAAAAAAAAGAAATGTGGAGCTAAGGAATAGACTAGAACAACCAAATAATAATCTCCCAAAGCTATAACAATATGATTTGACAAAAATGCCAAAAACACACATTGAAGAAGAGACAGTCTTTTATCAAATCATTCTGACCAAACTAGATATTCTAAATTATGCAGAAAAATTAAATAAGAGCTATACTTTCTACCCTATACAAAAACCAACTGTAAATGTACCAAAGACCTGATTTGAAAATGTAAAACCCTCAAACTTTAGGTTAAAATATAAAAGAAAAACTTCAACATAGAGATAATAGGCAGTGAGATTCTCAAAATCACTCCAGTTTATTAGAAAATAGAAAATAACAGAGGAACACTTGACCCAGTCTTGTTGTTTGGGAGAGGAAAGGCAATCCACCTGTAGTGGATGCTGAACTAAACCGCCTTGGGACCGTGGGACCTCCTGCACTTGCTGGGAAGGAAATAAAGTGATGAGGAGAAGAGTGAGTGGATAGGAGGGATGGGAGGGCAAGGGAGTCTGAACAAGGGGATGTATGAATAAAAAATATGACTTTATTCATAATAAAAAAGTTAAAAAATAAACATCTTTAACTATGAACACCTTGAACAAGGTTAGTGACCTTTATATGTTGTGGTTATCAGCTATCATTAGACTTGCAAAAATTACATACTTTATTTTATATTCAGAAAGAATTAAACTATTGGAGAATTTCAAAAAAATACAAAAGAAAATAATGCTGAAAATTTACAAATGACTCTCAAGAAATTAAATGTTTGTGGAAAGAAAATAGATGACTGGATAAAGAGAGAGCTAAATAGTTAATTCATTGAAGAGATAGCCTATAAAATTAGAGAGAAATCTATGATTTCTATAATCCAACAATGAACTAATTTCTAGAATATATTAAAACAAACAGGTAAAACAACAATAACAACAAAAACTAAGCAAGAGATTAAGCATCCAGTTAGTAAATGGGCAAACAGTTCACAAAGGTAGAATTACAAATGATCAGAAAATGTGGAAAAATTTATCTTCTCTAGGCTTTGAAAATGTGCAAATTTAAAATGCATTGAGAATGCATCTCACTTGTTAGAATGGCAGTCATTAAGAGAAGAAATAACAATACAAGATGAGAAGGATGTCCACAAAATGCAACTCCTAATGCTCCTACTGGGAATGCAAATTGACTAAGCCATTATGTGAATCAATATGAAGAGTTCAAAAAAAATTAGCTATATTTATTACATGACCCAAGCATACTTTTTTGGTGAAAGGATTCTAGCCAGCTTACCAACAGATACTTATATGTCAGTGTTTGTTCACAATAATGAGGTTATAAGAGCAACTGTAATATCCAACATCAAAAGACTGGGTAAAGAAAATGTGGTACATACACACAGCACAGTTTCAATCAGCTATCAAAAAGAATGAAGCTAATGTTATTTTCCAGAAAATTGATTCACCTGGTAGTAATCTTACTAAATAGAGAAAGTCCATCCCAGAAAGTTGAATATTATATATTTTGTCTCAAACAATGTTTCCTAGATTTTATATAGGTATGTAAAATGATGTTTGTATATACATGGACAGAGAAACAAAGCTGTAAAGCAGAACGGTGAGGACTAGTGAGGGGAGTGAAGGGCTGACTAGAGAGCTTAGAGTGGGATGTCTTTGAATTCATTATATGCTTTATGGAAATTTCCTCATGTAATATCATATTGTATAAAATATTTTTAAAAAGTATATACCTCTATATAGAATGGGAAAAGAATCCAGAACATCATCTAATTGGCTTTTGGAAGCAAAATTCTGTCATAATGTTCCTGTCACAATGCCTAGTTATATGTAGCAGCACAGTCCTATCAAAAAGCTACTAGCATACGTGGCAGCACAGAGAGAGACTTTGTAGAAAACTGTCTCTAAAGTCATAACTAATGTAAGTCAGACAGTCATCTAGGCCAAGGAACAGCCTCCAAATCAGATCAGTCAGAGAGTGTGAAACTCCTGCTGGAGAAAGGAGTTCTAAATTTTATGTCAAGCCCATAGAGAACTATCTTGATATGGTAGACTGCCCAGCAGGGTCTTCCAACATCTCCCCCTGTTATATTTTATAATGGAGAGATTTTATTGTAAGTTTTAAGAAGCATGTCATCTGTGTCAGAGGGTTCCAGAGCCTGGTATGGAACCATAACCTGATTGGTGCTAATTTGAGCAATGGTGATAATCTGCTGCCAGAGGAAATGAATAAAACAGGAGGCAATCAGAATGAAGCACAGCATAATTAGGAGGTAAACAAGGGGTAAGATCCAGGAACACAAGGGTTTATTGAATCAGCTTAGTTGTTCAATGGGTTGAAATCTTGAAACCAGGTCTTTGTAATGCTTTTTGAGTATATTAATATTAGTTTCAACAATATTTGGTTTGTTTACAAATGAAGCAACATATGTCCTCTACTACTAAGCATGCACTCCTATGATCAGCAGTTATTAGGTTTAGTACTACTGTCTAGTGGGAATGAAATGCATCACCTTGACCTAGACATGTGGCCAAGAAGGCCAATGTAGGTATGAAATTCACCTATGAGATTCAACACTGCAGCACTGGGGTGTGGCTGAAAGGAGATTAAATATCAGGGTGTACATTTGCAGCTCTCTCTGCTTCCCCTTCACTTGAAAGACTTGTTCTGTTCTGCTGATTGAATCATCCCATCTTTTCCATCTATTATTTCTATTGTGAATTGCTATTAACTTCTTTAATAATTTTTAATCTTGTTTTTAAAAAGAGGAAAAGGTTTTGGTTTGGAGCATGGTCCTGGCAAGAAATTTCATGTTACTAGAAAGATTCAAGCTTGTCAGTTGTAGATGTCACTGCCTGATCAAGTTTGTCGTGAAAGTCTTTAGCCAGAAGATGCTTTTGCAGTCTCAGAATATGAAAAAGAGATGGCAAGTCCTATTTCTCCTACCAAAGGGGGGGGGCAAGTTCTTGCTTCTTTGTGGTCTGTAGCTGCCTTTTCCTCATCATATGTGAAATAAACATAAAAGGGGTGCTAAATCCTGACAAGGGGTGTCTATGTATTTTCCTTATACCAAAGATGAAGGAAAGGGATGATGCATGTTGACCTAGAAATAGTGATGTTAAAAACACATTGGTAATGAGTAGGCTTGTCCTGATTGGAAATACAAACTGTATATTCAGAAAGTTGATCAAATGGGGAATATCTAACAAGCAAGAAGTAGTGAAATATTTATGGTCCCTAAGTATAGAAGAGTAGTATTGACTGGTTAGAGCTGTCAGCAGAAGTCTATTGCCTGATATGCAAAAGAATCAGCAAGAGGCATTACGGTGGGTGGTGAAAAGGAGGTCAACAACATATTGAACATATAGTAGCCAAGGAGGGCTGAGTATTTCTTCTTAGTTGTGTCTCTTGCTTGACAATGTTTTTATAGGTTAGTATGTACTT
The DNA here is from genome assembly GCA_004025045.1 of Sigmodon hispidus. Classification (NCBI taxonomy): domain Eukaryota; kingdom Metazoa; phylum Chordata; class Mammalia; order Rodentia; family Cricetidae; genus Sigmodon; species Sigmodon hispidus. Next base: position 57,760 of record PVIH01005395.1, read on the forward strand.
GAAGGCCCATATCAGCTGTTGAGAAATATGAGTACCAGTAGAGTAATTTTCAGCATAACTGGTGAAATAGTTTTCCCATGACTCTTGTTCTTTATTCTTCATCCCAGGGATCATCTGTAATATTGGTGAAAGGGTTATTTATGTTTTAAAAGACACTATTTTTATGGAAGCCAAGTATAGTTTAGTAGGATAAGAAGCTACAGCCATCATAATGGTCCTAATTCATGGGGTAGCCTGCTTCTTCTTTGTAACTCTTTTTCCTGATAAGAGAAGCAGAGAAAGGGATTTTAGATAGCAAAGATGGAGTTAAGATCAACAGAAATAAAAATAGAGTTTTGGCATCCATGATTGGTGCAGTCTACAGACCTCATCTTCTGGATTTTGCCCTCACAGAGTCCCTGAAGTAAAAAACACCAATGCTGGATTTTGGGTGGAGAATTAGGGGATTAAGCAGTGGCAGGACAGGCCTGACATGTAATAGAGACTGTCATTAAAATACCAAATAGTGAGGCTGGGTGATGATGGAGCATGTGACTTAGGTGTACATGCCACCATGTCACAAATGTCCTTCTAGGAGAATTTGCTGTTCTGTAAGGTGAGGAGGCATTTGCTCTGTCCCTAACCAGTCAGTGAGAGTTGAGCATTCTATCTGGTCAGGAACATTTCTGGCTGGACCCCAAATAGGTCTCAGGTGCCATGGATAAAAAGACAAGAATAATAAAGCAAAACAAAGCTCTTCCCATTTTGAGGAGGATTCTGGTACCTCCCATATTCCACTGAGGGGGTAATGCCATCATACCAAGATGAAAAAAATGTTTGGAGTGATTTTTTGTGGTTGTTGTTTTGTTTGTTTGTTTAAATATTGAATATATTTAGGGTGCCTTGGACCATTGCCAATTGTAAGCTAGATGTGTAGATGACTGTTTTGTTGTTGTTTTTCTTTTCTTTTCTTTCCCATTTTTTTCAATTGCTCAGTCTGTGGTAGAATATCTGGCCACAAGTGATGATGTAAGTGCCACATAACCACAACCCATCCTTTAATGGCAGCGCCCCATGACAGCAGTAGCAGTAGCAGTAGCAACAGTAGCAGAAATGTTGCGTGTCCTGCTCCAGCAATGCCATGGTGACTTGGAACAGCCCTGTATGTTATGTAGGCTATCTGCACAGTGACTGAAACCTGTGTTCTGTGATCTTGCACATGATGGGATGGCCAAAAGACACATAGGCTCCACCCCATTCCTAAGTGTAGAAATGGAGGAAATAGGTTGTGATCATCATGGTAGAAACATTATGCCTTTAAGCAATTTATTATAAAAAGGAGAGGATAATAAGAAAGAGTAATTGATGAACAGTAAAATTTCCCATTATAGAAAAGAAAGGAAGGCATCATCAGTGATTGCTAAAATCCCGAAGCAATTTTGTCCCTGGAGAATGAAGCCTCTTAGAGAACACAGGCCTTTCTGTAGGTTTAAGAAACTGTCATTCATATCCCATTCCCCCTAGAGGAACACCTGACTCAGTCTTGATGGTGGGGGGAGAAAACTGGATTTCACAGGAGTGGTCGCAGAACTAAGTAATATTGGGACCTTGGGAACTTGGGACCGCCTGCCCGTGGAGGGGATGGGGAGATGTGGAGAAGAGAGAATGACCTGATGTGGTGGGAGCGGGAAGAAACCTTGAATAAAGATATACAAAGATAGAAAATGTGAGCACAGCAGAAACAGCATTTCTGGAGACAGCTCACCTTCATTCCAGAGTAAGAGAGATATATAGGATGAGAACAGCAGCTGGCACAACACCTAATTAGTGTTTGGCAGCACCTTCCTTTCAAAAGCTCCTAGTACAATGCTTAGTTAGCCTATGTGGCAGCATCGTCCAATCATAAAGGTCCTGGAACAATGTCTAATTAACATATGTCACAGCAGGAGGAGAGTGTTTGCAGGGAGCTGTGCCAAAGGTCATGTATAATATAAGTCACGCATCCATGCTCAGGAACTGTCTCCAAATAAGGTCAGACAGAGAATATGAAGTCTATTTAGGGGGAAGGGAGCCTTCCATCTGTGGCCAGCCTCCCAGTCCTACTCTACATTTGTTAGGAGAGGTTTAAATTACTTTCCTACCTGACAAAACATAGCTGTTATTAGATCCAAATGAAAGATTCTGAGTATAAGAATCTCCATGGTGAAAAGTCGAATATAATTATATACATTTAGACCCCTGAAACTACCAATCATGCATGTCAGAATATCTTTCTGTTTAATTTTTGTGAGAAAAGAAATGTATAGTTACTCTTGATATTGGTTCATATCTTAGTTGTGTTTTGGTTTTTATGCAAGGAAACTCAGTAGATCACTGGCCAACCACACAATTAGAGGAACAGAGTGCAAACAGCTGACCTGAGGGAGCTTTTCATCTGTGTATGAATAACAGACAATACCATGGCTGTCAGTGTAATTTAAGTGTAGTTTAAGATATTCATTAATACTGAGGGAGTTTTATAACTATGAATGCAGAATTTCAAAACATGCAGAAATCCTGTGAACATTCTAATGCTTCAGTTTTTCCCTATGTGTTGCCAATAGGCTGAGAGATCAGGCTGGCCTTTGAAAATATCATATAATTAATATTAAAAGATTGCAAGACAAAAAAAAAACTGTTAAAACAATTTAAGCCATGAGTGACATCTTATGGCTGTAATTCCAGCATTTGGGAGACTAAGACATCATTATTCACTGGGTTTCAAAACCATCATCTGCTACATAATAAATGTTGGAGAAGCCTAAGCTATAGAGTAAGATCCTGTCTTAAGCACAAAGGAAAACAATTTTCTTGTTCCTAGGTTATAAACTCAATCAGAGACTATAAAATGATGCCTGAAACAATCCCAGTATCAACTCTTCTTTATGACCCAACAATTTTCTAATTAGATTATTAAATATAGTTTGCATATACTGACAGAAATATCAAAATATGATACATATTCTATGAAATTTTAAGAATACACAATAATCCAAGTCTCCTTTGATAATTTCTTTTTATAGTTAAAATACAGGATTTATAAAATGTGTAAGTAAATTTAAAATTTTTCTTGAACTCGACACACATGTGCATATGCAAATATATGCATTTATATTTATTTGTATAATATTATATATTATTCAGTTATATAAAATATTCATGGTATAAAATTTAAATGGTCTGAGACGAAAAAGCTACACATGTGAAAATAGGAAAAATATAATCATATATTTGAGATGTTGCAATGTTTTGTTTGAAAACTCAAAAAAATTCTCTACAGAAATTTTTAAATACAAAATATATTAACAAGGCATTATGTCTTTTCAGCTACTGACTTTATCTATTTCCTTTTCATTACATTATTAGCAGCCTTAGGTCACTGGTGAAATTTGTCTCAGAATTTTATATGTAAATTGCTAAATATTTTAGATGAACCAGTTTTTAAACTTTAATTTTGTTTTTAAAAGCCTTACAATGCTTCTTGGTGTTGCATTGTACTCACCGAAGCCATTACTTACTGTACTACAATCACATATATAACATACACTCAATCTGTATTTTCCACAACTATATATACATACATTATCTTCATGTCAAGTTTCAAAATAACTACCTTTACTTGTATTTCTTTTTTTCATTGTATTGCCTTCAGCACCAATAGTATTTATTTGGCATCTAAGTCTTTACCACCTCTTATATTCCCATCACTAGTCAACAATATTTCAGGTCCCCATGCTTTCACTGCATGAGTTTTTACCCACTGAGTCATCTGTTCATTTCACTCTCAGTAAAAATGTTTTTCTCTAGTCTCTGTTCAATGCCAAACCCATATTTGTCCTTTTTGAAATTTGAGCCATCCTAATCTTCATTCTGATAGTTCATTTATCAATTGCTCCTCCCCAGAAGTCTTGCTCTGTTTAGAGGTTTTAAAGATTAATGACATGCTAGAACCAGCAGTTATTCATGACGGAGAAATTGGCTTGATTTTTTAAATCCTGTTTTGTTACAAAAGATGGCTTATGTGGTTGTTTGGGTTTGGAAATAAGGATAGAATCCATAAAATTCCCAAGTAGAATATATAACCATTGTGCTTTTGAAACACTTGTACTTGTTATCATTTTATTTATGGATGAATATCTACTATGTTTATAAATAGAAAAGTTTTCCTACGTTGTCATAATCTTTTCTCATTTCTTAATGCGGTCACTTTTATGAGGTGTGGATAATTTTGTCTCTTTTTATGTGTTTCAGATTTTTATTGTTGTGGAGACACTAAGGCCATACCAAGTCCCATTATAAAACATTTAATTGAGAGAGGGGCTTGCTTACAGTTTCAGAGGTTCAGTTAATTATGATCTGGTGGGGAATATGGTGGCATGTAGGCAGACATGATGCTGGAGCTGAGAGTCCTACATATTTTAGGAAATAAAAAGTAAACTTAATATCACATTGAAAGAAGTTTGAACAAAAGAAACCTTAAAGCCTGCCCCGACAGTGACACTCTTTCCTCAACAATATTATACCTGTTAATTGTGCCAATCTCTTTGCAGACTAGTTTCTTTCAAACTACTACAACATGTAAACTCAGGGGAAAGTGTTTGAAGAACATATAAAGTCAGTCACATTGCTTGTCTCTCAGTCCCAAGGTTCTTTCAGTACACTTTTTTTTCTTTGCAAATATATACCCTATTTTTAGTCTTTGAAGACACGAACATACCTGAACTCAAGGAATCATCAATATAAAAATGTAGTTCATCTTTAAAAGTATTTCTTCACACTTAGAATATTAAAAAGGAAACTCAAAAGCGGTATTCATGTAGCACCAACTGTAAAAAAAGAAAGGTGCACATTTTAGTTATTAAATGTTAAATATAATAGTCATGATAAGAGCCTATTATATTCTAGTAATACTTTTTCTTCTTAATATCTGGATATTATTTCAGACCATTGATGAAATAGAGACCTCAGAGTTCTAGGTATCTCTGAGTTTTCACAATTACTTTATCTTAACCTCAACTCAGTAAAAGTCAAACATGATCAATCTAGTTGCCTGGGAGATTAGAAACTGGCCTTGAAAGGATGGTACCAGGATGTTATTAGAATAGGCAATACAGGATAGTTTCCACAAGTAAAATTCTTTCATCTTACCAGCTACCTGTGGATAAGTAACCCAACTGGGCCCATCGCTGGTAGAAGTGTGATGAAGGTGGAGTGTGTTTCCTCACTTGGCCTTAAACTTACAATGATCCTCCAGCCTTCACCTCACAAGTATTGAGATTACAGATATGAGTCATCTTACCTAGCTAACCCCTTAGATTTTAAGTTGTTTAGTGACTACCATGGTTTAGGCCTTTAGTGTTCATGAAAGATCCATGTAGTAAAGGTTTTCTCTTTAGTGTGTGGTACTTTGGGGGAACTTTTAGAAGATTAGTTAGACCACTTAAAGGTACACTGAAACTCCTGCTGCTTTCTGTTTCCTGACAAGCTCTCAAACTGTATATCTTTGGTCTACTTCTTACCATCAAAGACCAAAAAAAAAAAAAAAAGTTCAATTCAGACTGAAAATCTCCCAAACCAAAATGCTTTGATTCCTTTAAGTTTGCCGTCTTAACAGTTCTGTTCAACTGTAGAAATGTAATATTGTAATTTTTTTACCTTATTGTTTGCATCATTTCTTTTAGACATTTTTTATATTAAAATATAATTTCTATGACTTGTAAGATCTCAGTAAATAATGTAAGTAATTTAAATAATTTAAGTAAATAAATATACTTAAAGCATATATAAAGTGAACTGTGCTTAGAGTTTGTGGTTATTTGAATAGGAATGGCCCCTTTGAATACTAGACTCCTAGCGAGTAACACTATTGCGAGGGAGCATGGTATTGCTGGAGAAAGTGTGTCAGTATGAGGGCAGGCTTTGAAGTTTTAGAAAGTCAAAATTATTTCATGCCCTGTAGTCTGTGGATAAACATGTTGAACTCTCAGTTACTTTTCCAGCACTATGCCTGTCTGTAAGTGCCATGCTTTTTGCCATTATGCTAATGAAATAAAACCCTGAAACTGTAATTCAGCCTCAAACAAATGCTTTTCTTTATAATAGATGCTGTTGTTCTGCTGTATTTTCAAAAAAAAAAAAAATTGAAGTCCTAAATAAGAGAGAAATTGATACCAGAGAATGAGGTTTTTCGGTGATAGGCGAGACCATGTTTTCAATTGGAGAAATTTGGACTTTGGGACTTGGTGTTAGTAAAGCAGACGACAGCATTAAGCATTGCTTAAGGGACCATACTTGGAAGAGTATGGAATGCAGTGGTGCTGAGGTTGATTTAGCCTATGTGGGATGGCTCAAGAATTTTTAGAGAAGAAGAATGTTAGTATGCTGCCTAGAGATTAATCTTTTTATATTTTGTTTTTAGTCTTGCTTTCATCTATTATTCTCTTAATCTTTTTTCTCTATTTTTAAATAGTAGTATCTATCCTGTCCTATTGCATGTTAGAAGTATATGACTTATGTTTTTATTTTGACTTTACAGGTGAATGCAGTTAAGAGATTTCAGAAAAGCCTTTTAACTGTGGACATTTAAACAAGTTTCAGAATGCTTTAGATAGACTGTAGGGACCTTTGAAATTAGACTAAATACATTTTTATGTTATGTTATGGTTTCAAGCCTATGTGGCTAGCGAGTGGAATGTGGTGGTTTGAATATGAATGGTCCTCATAGACTCACGTGTTTGAATGCTTAGTCCACATGGAGTGATACTACTGGGAGATGTAGCTTTGCAGGAGAAAGTGTTTCACTATTGGGGTGGACTTTGAGGTCTCAGAAGCTTAACAGTTCTGCCCTGCTGTTTGTATATAAAGATATAGAACTCTTAGTTTTTTTCTCCAGCCCCATGTATGCTTGAATGCTATTCACCATGATGATAATGGACTAAACCTCTGAAACTGTAAATCCAGCCCCAATTAAATATTTTTCTTTATAAAACTTTACATAATCATGGTATCTCTTTACAGTATTATAAAGAAAAGAGCAGGAACATGATCAGAATTGAACATACAATTTTGAGTTCAGTCCCTGCCGGCATGCATTGTTGTGATGGTGGAGATATTACATCATGAGCCCCATCTTACCAAAATTAAATCAATATCAGATTAAAGACCGATAACACCAAAGGAAATTGAAGCTGTTATTAAAAGTCTTCCCATTAAAAAATGCCTAGGCCCAGATGGTGAAACTGGTTCAGAATTCTACCAGACATTCAAAGAAAAGCTAATACAAATAAGCCTCAAAGTGTTCCATACAGTAGAAACAGAAGAAATATTGCCAAACTCTTTTTTTTTTTTTAAACTTCATTTTTATTTATTTATTTGCCTTGGTGTTTGCCTGGAACTGGAACTACAGACAGTTGTTAGCTGCCATGTGGGTGCTGGGAATCGAACCCGGGTCCTCTGGAAGAGCAGACAGTGCTCTTAACCGCTGAGCCATCTCTCCAGCCCCCCAAACTCTTTTTTTTAATGAGGCCATAATAACCTGATTCCTAAGCCACTTAAAAATACAACAAAGAACGAGAATTACAGGCCAATTTCCCCCATGAATGGTGATGCAAAAATTCTCAGCAAAATTCTGGCAAACCAAATCCAATAACATCTAAAAAAAAAGTTATTCATCACGATCAAGTAGGCGTCATCTCAGAAATTCAGAGATGGTTAAACATACAGAAAACTGTAAATGTCATCCATCATATAAACAAATTGAAGGGAAAAAAACACATGACCATATTCTTAGATGCTGAAAAAGCCTTTGACAAAATCCAACACTTTTTTATGATAAAAGTCCTGGAGAGATCAGGAATACAGGGAAAATACCTAAATATAATAAAGGCAGTCTACAAGAAGCTGATGACCAATGTCAAACTAAATAGAGAAAAACTCAAAACAATACCACTAAAATCAGGAACTAGACTGTCCCCTCTTCCCTTATCTATTTTACATAGTTCTCTGATTAGTTTTTAAGTCAAAGGATTTGAGGGACTAGTCAGTAAAACTACTTAGCATAGATGGATTCCAATTCATGAATTCTGTGAAATAAATCAAATGGAGGATAAGTCCACTGGTTTTATCTAAATAATTTAAAGATACTAAGCTTAGGTCATTTCCCAAGACTTTTCTGTTATCTGGGAACTTTAATATTACATAGATTCAATTTCTCCCCTGGATTCTCTATGGTGCAGCACCTACTTTCTCCCTTCCTATCATAGTGACATGTAACTGAGGTAACAGGACTTGTATATGGGAGAAGTGCAGACCAGAAAATCCCATGTCTCAGGGCTTTGTCTGACTTGAGATAGTTGTTTGAAAATACCTGCATTCTGATGAGACCTACTGTAGATTCAGGCATCTTAGGAACATATTCCCTTTGAGAGGAGATAAAGACCTAATTAAATAGGACACATCTGACAGCTTGAACACACTATCATAACAGTTTTATAATGATGCCTATTTTACTCTCTTTACTTTTTTATTTTTTTTAAAAAAATACTGAAAATGTAGCTTACCTAAGTATGACTTTTCAGGTTTGTTATTTTGTTTTCTTTTTCATCTTTTGCCATCTTCAAGGCTTAATTGATGCAGTTTTGCTTTTTGTTTTTATTTTAATTCTATATTTATTGTGTTAGTGTTTCATTAAATAAAAAATGATCATTAACACACTCTGCCTTGCAATAAATAAGCAAATATTTTGTCCAATACAATCCTGAAGTTTAAATAAAATTGGACTGGTTGGGCATACTGTTTCTGTGATATGTGGGTAGGAAATGTACAGCTTCTATTATATAAACCTCAAGTTGAGAACCACTCCTCTAGAGACATTAGGAAATGCTAATTTGCAATCTTCATCTACCATGATAAAATAGATAAAGATATTCTGTCTGGCAATGGGTTTAAACTTCGCAATTGAAAAGAAGACATTATATTTCAGACGTTATTGAAAATTGTTTGTTAGGTGAAATAATAAAAGCCAAGATATTAGTTTCCCACCTAATTTAAGAGTATTTTCTTAATAGAGGCATTAGTTAATAATCTAGGGTTATTATTTTGGGTTTTTCACAAACCATTATTTATGGTTAATAATATTAGACAATAAATATTTAGATATTTATATTTGTTTTATTACAATTTATTTACTTTCCACAATTATATGTCATGCCATGAAATTTGTTTATGTGCACAGATATAAATAATTTTCTTTTTATCCATGTACTGGGAACTTTTAATTATATAAAAACAGAGAATTATAATGAACTTTCTCTCACCTGTTCTTCTACCTGTAGACATTTTCATATAACTCCTAGGTGTGTCATTGGTATTTTACTATTACTATTCATAAGGACCTGTTTCTACTTAGTATATATTTAGTAGTCTATTATAGCTTTCTTACAACAATATCAGTCAATTTATCATGAAAATTCATTTTTCAGACTAGAATGATGCTTATTACTACTCTATGTTTTTGAGCATGGTCCCCAATTTCACAAAGGCATTTATACAAGCATCAAATATACTTGTAACACTATTATACCCCAGTCCTCTCATTTTACTTTCTGTTAATCCTCTGAATACTTCTTTAAAATTTTAATAATATTTCATTTTGTACATGAACATGATTTTTTATATCTCTTCAACAGTTAGTATCTACAAATAAAAAAGAACATGATATTTAGCTTTCTCAGATTGACTTGATTCCTTGAGCATGGTAAACTTCAGTTGTATGACTTTTCTCACAAATGGCATATTTTTATTTTCTCTATGACTAAATAAAATTCTATTGTGTAGATAGAAAACATGGAATGATATTATGTTTTTTAATCCATTGTAAACTATATAAATACTAGTTTGAAATGGATTAAAAAACAGAAACACATTTTACTAATTCACTGCTCTGTTTGGTGATATCCAAATTGCTTCTATAATTTAGCTGAATGAAAACTGCTTAGGAGGTACAAAGCAAATCATTTTATTGTGCAGAGGGAGAATGGTAGTGTATATATTCATAAAACCTAACTGAATCAACATCTTAGAAACTATAACAAGAGCTGGGTTTGGTTGCCCATGTCTTTAATCCCAGCACCCAGGAGGCAGAAACAGACAAAACTCTTGAGTTTTACCACATGAGTTCCAGGGCAGCCAGAGCCAAACAGAAAGATCTTGTCTTGAAAAGCCAAACTAACCAACCAAACAAAAAATTTAACAAGACCATTTAGAGATATTTATACATAAATGATAAATAAAAATGTAAAAAATAAAGAAAGAATATACATTAGTTTACAATAGATTAAAAAACAAAAACACATTAGTCAACACTTCTGTGGTGAATCACCGTTTGAATTCCTTCGTCCCTTGATGTTTCATTTTGTAATCTATACTTATGGAGGAGGTGAATCTTGCATCTCCAATTTAAACTTGTAAAAGCAGATTTGGAGAATTCAGTGGAATCTTAACAAATAACCATTTGGATTGAGTTTCTGGTGCAACTGGACTGAACAGGATAATTCACAGTTCCTATGTTATTGCTTGTTAGTAAAAACCTGTGCTCTTCCACAGATCCCCACACTCACCACCCTAAAGATTCCACTTCAGCTTCTGTGACCACATCCTCTAGTGATCTCAGTGTATCTAGCTTTAGCTTTTGGTCCTGCATCCAAAGTTCCTTGACTATTCCACAAATCCTTGTGTGAAAGGTCCTGATTTTATTGGGAGATCAAACCTGAGACTTGTTAATTCAAGGACTTCAAACCAAACACACATAGCCACAGTGTGCCACCAATGTGTCCAGCACTTGGTTGGTCCAGGTAAACCTTCCTGCAGCGCTCACGTTTATGGGGATGAGGAGAAAGACAGTATTTCTCTATGGTTACTACTGACCTCCTGGTACCCTTCTGCAGCCATTTACATGTATCTCACCAAGAATGTGCAGTCAAGCTGCTATATTTTAAACTCTTCTAGATGCCAGAGCTTACATATTTCCTTTTTGAGTTTTAGATATCTTAATAATTTTATTATATAATATCACTAACAAAATGTTTATATCATTTGAATGTCAAATAAGTGACACTCTAGGGGATGGAGAGCTTGCTCACTGGTTAAGAGCACCTGTTATTGCAGAAGAAGAGCACCCACATGGTAACTAATGACCCACTGTAACTCCAGTTCCAGGGAATCTGATGCCCTGTTTCAGGTGTGCATGAGATGCACAGACATACATACAGACAAATCACTCATACATATAAAATAATAAATGTAAATAAAAAATTAAATACATTTATAAAATTTAGCATAACCTGTATTTTCCTCACTTCATTGCTTCCCTTTAATAAAAGACCTATCACTGAGTGGTACCCATTTTTTCTGGAACCCATGTACTTGATAATTCTAATTTATTCAAAAAATACCTTAGTTCAACATTTTTCTGTGTCCTATTACTGCAAACTCTCCACGACACTATTACCACATTGGAACAAAAAAATGTGGAAAACTATGTTTCTTATATTTGATTCCAAAGAACATTACCTCTTATCTGCTTTGAGGTGAATTTTTGTTTCTATATTAACACTATCATGATGTTGGTAGGGATACAAAAGAACTAAAGTGAGGCAACAGAAGTTGAAATAACTGTATTAAAGGACTATGGAATTGTTGAGTGCATTCATGGTTGGCCACACAGCTAACCATGTCTGCCAGCCGCAAATAGAGTTTAAAGACTCCATTTTTATTTATTTATGTTTTTACCAGTGAAGAAAGGAAGTAAAACTTCTGCATTTTTTTGAGGGGAATATTTCCCTTAGAACAACTTGACTTAAGAATATACTTAATTCTTGCAACCAATTTGAGCATTTGTCACTGAATTTAGTTTGCTAGCTGAAAATGATCTAAGATGACGAGTAGGCCACCTCACTGAAAGGAGTTTTCCAAGTCAATGTGAGTAGAGCATTTTGGAGTCATGTAAGGCCAGAATTTAGTTTCATTGATTTATTGGTTTGCACAAAATGCAAATAACACTGACCTTAGCAATTCTTCAACTATATCTTCAGAATATTCATGAAGCTAAAAATGTTTTTTAACTGGGCAGCTTATCCATTTTATTCAATTTTAGTTCCCTCAGGAGTCACTGTACAGTGTAGTGCATATTTATGACCTGTGACTAATACTTAGTAATCATAGTAGACAATGGCTGTTTCCTATTTAAGACTTAAGGGGAGAGGCCCTCAATAGTGAGTAGGACATTTTAAAAGCCTCATAATCTGCTATTACTGCTTTGGTAATAAAGTGTAATGAATTGTTAGACATAAAAGATATATGAAATATATTTAAAGACTCATTTGTTGTCAGAATGAGTATATTTCACATGTAATTATTCTATTGATCAAGGTGCAAATTAATAACTTTTTTACTAAAAAATATATATGTGAGTACATTAATTCTTTGTATATTTTATATAGTCTAGGGAAGTTGTAAGATGTTGGTGGTAGCTATTATTTTAGAACAATTACTTATGGTAGTAATTTTTTTTAATGTTCAATTAAAGGGACTCCAAAATGGACAAAGTAGGTTCAGCACTTTACAATGATCTCATTTCTTTTCAGGCTTAGACAATAGCATATTCGGGTTCAGGTAAGTCTGAATAGTTGTACTTATTTCTGGCATCTCTAAATTCATATGTCAATAATACCAGGGTCAGGGAGCTCACAGTTGCTCACTGTTACCTCATTTTCATCTAAAGAGAAAAACTCATTTATTTGTGTGGTTCACTTTTTGGTCATTACTAACTCCCAATAAAATTGTGTAACTTCTCAAAACTTTGTATATTCTACCTTATATATTATATTAAAATGTCACAGCTATATCATCCACCTATTGCTATAATAATAAATTACTTTAAATTTAATTGCCTAAAGCAACACATATTTATCATTTTCTAATTTCAGAGGGTTACAACCTGAACATAGATTAGCTAGCTGTGAGTTCTGTTTCAGGATTTCTACAAGTCTGAAGTCAAGGTCCTAGTCAGGATTAGGATCTCGCCTGATGGGCAGATTGAAGAAGAATCTGTTTCCAAGTTCATATGATTTCCATCAAATTTAAGTTCATTGAAGCATACTGTACTGAGAGTCCCAGTCTCTTGCTTGCTGTTGGCCAAAGGTGGCTTAATTGTGCTCGTACTTGGATGAAAACCTCACTTAGTTTTTTGCCTTATAGCTCTCCATAGTATGGCTGCTTGCTTACTTCTTACAAAAGTATACAAAGCAAATGAACATAGAAGAAAGCATATCATAAGGTGATAGTCACTATTATGTAACAGCCACAGACAAAACATCTCATAGGATTTTGCTATTATGAGAGACATTAAGAAAACAGCCATATTTATAGGGAGAAGAACTGGAAATATGCTCAGAGTACATTTATACATTATATGAAAGCAAACACAGCATTATACAATCCAAGAAATATATGAAAAAACAACGTTTTAAAAATATATCTTAAAAAGAAGATATATTCATTTGGGCTTATTTTTTCAGAAGTTTCATTATATGGTCACCTGCTTTCATGGTTTTGAAACTGAGGTGAAGCTGAGCATCATGACTAGGAGCATCTGATATATATCCAATTTCAAAACACCGAAGGCTATATAGACAAACTTTGTCTCAATGTCTTTGAACCCACCAAAATGACTCTCCAATTTAAGTGTATGTACAGAAATATTTATATTTATTTTATGCCTCTCTATATATACTAGGTTTGTTAACTTTCTTTCTATAATTCAGATGATTATGTCACCTTGATGGATTCCTTTTTCTTTGTTGCTTACTTATTTCCATATTATTTTAAAGCTACTTCAAATTCATCAGATCCTTTCTGTAGTTTATCTTACATGATATTTCTTTTTCATGGAAAATTATACTACAAAAAGAATAACAAATGTTTATTGTATTTTAAACTATGTACCTGATAATGCAGTAGGTACTTTCAATTATATATTACTATATTTTATTATTTTAAAGATAGAAAAAAAAGCTTCAAAAGATATAAGTATCTTGCCAAAAACTATATAAAAAGTAATGTTTACTCATCTCCCTTCCTGATTTCTGTAGTTTTGGATACTATTTTCTTCTTTCTAGGCTAAACCCAGCTGACAGTGTGTTCCAAGAGAGTTCAGCCAGGTCTCAGTTGGGTTTCTTCCTCTGCCTTGGAGAAGCTTAAGAATTATTGTTTGAACACTGTTTGTTTCATGAAGCAATTATGATGGTAATTCATAACAATGTGCTCACATTGCACTTTTTGATACTTGGAGAACATTACAATGCCCATGAAAGGAAATACAGCTCCTTACAACAATATTCCACTGGATAATAAAATTCTCAAACTGCTTTTTTTATGAGGATGAACTATGAAAATTTGTATATATTATTTTCTCATATTGTAATGAAATACAGCAATAATAACTCTGGATTTAGCTGGCATTAATAGATTGCCAACCATTGTTGTCTCTAATAACATGAGTCATTTGTAAATAATGGGGAGCTAAGGACTTAAAACAGCACATGTAAATCACCTTACCTATACAAAAGAAGTGATTTCAGCCTAGGAAAATAAAGCAAGATGCTTACTTTTGAATGATTCAATAAGAAGGAAAGGTCTTACACTGTCATCAAGTAGGCTTAGTTTACATATGACTTGGCTACATGAAAGAGGTAGAAGAGAGGGGTATTATTTACTATGTGGCAGGCATCAGGCTATCTCTGAGAAGGGGGATTGGTCTTGGCACATGACGATAGTCAGACCTTCTCTGACCCTGGAGTGGAGTGATGATGGTTGTGTTCCTGCACTGTGGGAAGCCCTTTCTGCTTGTTTAGGATCTGGGTTCTTTGACAAGATGGTTATGAGAGATCTGTATGGCCTGGATTCTTTAACAGGATGATTATGAGAAAGGGAACATTGTGAATATGTGTCAGATGCCTAAAAGTCCTAAGAGTTTGACTTTATATCTTTAATAAACTTTTCTGGAATTTCACTCAAAACATTTTGGTGGTCACTTGACTAGAATCTGTTTTTATTCTGAACATCTATAACTGCCACTCAACATAGAGATAGTGAAACACTCCAGAGACTGAAAAAAAAAAACTTTCATAACTCAATCCTTTCTTTTGTCATTTCTTTACATTGTTCTTGTAACACTGATCATGTTACCTACTTCCTTATTTATATTTGAGAAACTAGAAGCTGAATTTCACAGGGTGTGTTTTTAAATACTTAATAATTATAAATTGCTGTGTAAAATGAAGTGTTAGATATTAAAGAAATATTCTGGATATATGCTTACTTTTATGACTCCATTATAGGTGATTACTATCTTATTCTAAAATATATCCAAACTAATAAAAACTGAGTGGTTTATGAACAACAGAAGCTTATTTCTCTCAGCTCTAGAGGCTCAGAAGTCCAAGGGTAAAGCCTGAGAAAATTCAGTGTTGAGAATGTCCAGTTCATTGGTGAGTGTTGAATTTTTTAAACTCTGTTCTATAGTATTATGAATAATGTTTTTTTAACTGAACAGGTTATATTTAGGAATATATATATGTATATACATCTGTGCACACAATAACAATTAATGAAAAAGAAACCATGAATTTGAAAGACAGGAGTGAGCAGAACACAGAAAGGTTTGAAGGGAAGAATATTGTGATTATGTTATGATCTCAAAAATATAATGAAACAGTGATGTAACTCAAGTTCTTAATAGTCATTGTCAAAGTCACTAGTGTTCATAAATGTAGGGCCTAGATACATGTGAACAGTCCCAGCGTCACTATTTCTTGAGACTATTGAAGATCTTCCACAACATTGTGAAAGAGGCAAGCACAGGGAAACAAAATCCTGGGTCTCTGTTATGAGTATAGCAGTTCCAAGGTTCACTCTGGGCCAAGCATTATGCCAAGGGCCCCACACAGTGAGTCTCAATTAACTGTGTTCTTAGGCAGATGTTACTTTTACCTGTGCTTCATAAATAGGGAAATCGGAGCTTATAGAACGGCACAAAATAATTAATACTTGTTTTTATTTTTTAATGGCCAAAAACTTTGTCACTTAGAGTTTCTGGTCCTCACATTTCTTATTTGTCAAAAGGAGATAATTAATTGTCCTTGCCTTATAGAATTTTTAACGTTTTATATATATATATATATATATATATATATATATGTATATATAATTTGGTGATTTTACATCATGCACCCCATCAAACTCAGTTATCAGTTCTCTCAGATTCATACCTCCTCTTATGATCTCCCCATTTACCCATTTAAAAAATAAACTCATTCATGCTGCTTATGTACTTACTGGAGCATTCAACTCCCTGTGTCCATAACCTTAAAGAAAATGAGTCCTTGCTCACCCACACTCCTGCCAGAAGCCTTCAATGGAGAAGTGAAGCACTATGTCATTTAGCTATGTTCTAGCCTTGAGTTCTTGTATACAATGACATTTTTTTTTTTTTTTTTTTTTTTTTTTTAGTTCCACTAATGAGTGAGTGCATCCGCTTCTCTTTCTGAGTTTAGTACTTCTGAAGAGAATATGTCAGTCAAGTTATACAAGTGAGGAAAGAAAGACTATAAGGCTAGACTTTTAAAACTCGATTTAAAAGCCACTGGCTTCTCCTTAGAATCCTAATGCTTCTCAGGCTTAATCAGGGGAATCCCGAGCTTGATCCCATCCTGAACTACATAGGACATTAGGACATTTCAGGCCTGCTTAGGCTATGTAACAAGACTCTGTCTCATAAGAGGTGAAATAGATTTTTTAAATGGCTGTCCCCACTGAAATCAATCTATAATTTAAAATTTTTAAATATTTAATAAAACAGGCAACAAAATTGTGTATGATTTCTAGGAGCATGAACAGCCTCTTTATTGGTAACCTTAAAAATTCAAGAAATGAAAATTTAATAACATAATGATTTTTCTTATAACTAAATAGAAGTACTATTAGCCTTGAAAGAAATTAGTGTTGTTTGTAGGACAGTTACAATCATTTAAATTTCCCTTAATCCATTTATTTATTTATTTAGGCATTTCTTCACAAATTTACCATTCCTTAAGTAGGTTATTTCATTAATATTATTTATTTTTGCATTTTCTTATGGTTAGAAAGAAAACAAAAATAGTACATGAATAAAATGATTGATCTATAGGCAATCATCAGTGGGCTGAGACATAAGGAGTTTCAGAAAAATATTCTATAAAAAAGATCAATAAATTCAGTACCCGGAAGGTGGGCAGGCTTTCTAATGGTAAAAGAGGCCAGTGTGACACCATATAAGGGGCCCTAGAGTGAGAAGGTGTAGGAAAAAGGAAGGAGCCAGAGGTCAGGTTAATTTTCCTCCACCATCTTTCTCTCTGTCATTCTGTCTCTGCCTCTCCCTCCCCTTCTCCTTCTGCCTCTTCCTCTCTTTCCTTCTCACCCCTTTTCTCTGTCTCTCTGTCTCTGTCTTTTTCTCTTTCTCAGTGTCCCCCTGTACACTTTAGGCTGGGAATGAACTTAACATCCTCTTTCTTTCTTCAGCCTTTGCATTACCAGAAATATGAGCAGTTATTACCAGCACAATCTTAATAAAAGTTCCTTATATCCAAACAGAATTTTACTTAAATGACAAAAAGTTGTCTTGGACATGTCTGTGACTGAGCATCTCTTAGCTCCCTTTATAGCCTACACTAACAAAAATGGAGAAGTCTAAAGCAAAAGGGAAAAGATACCAAGAACTTAGTGATATGATACCTTTGACCAGGCACCCAGAAGTACCTGAGAAAAGCACATGGCTCTAATATAAATATAAAGATAAAACTAACAGAAGTGGGTGACAGATAGGATGTAGAAGTAAGGTAAGAGATAAGTCAAAGATAAATTCCGTGGCTATTTTTAGAATAGATGTATTCTCTGTCTTTCAAAGATAAGCTTTTTTTTTTTTTCTGAAAACAATATCCTTTACTTTTTGAAAACATAATCTAAAATGTATATATTGTGACACTTGATTAGAATTCTGTACATTTGTCTTTTCAATAGCTTTTTTCCAATTGTAATAAAAATGTAACATGTAAATTGGATATTTAGCTGGACAGATTGTGGGATTGGTTAGAAAATTATCGAAAATGTTTTATATCTTCAACCACTTCCTACTACTTGTAATGTAAATTCTACCCGGTCTGCTATTTTTACATGCACAGAAAGTGGTACAACTCCATAAGAAATTAAAAATTTTCACTGACTAGCCATCTGTAACTGCTGTAAGTGCAATTACACATTTTTCATTTAAGATCAATTTCACAAAATTGTTTTTGTGACCTCAGGCTGACTTCTTAATAATTGAGCATAGCTCACTGATTAGTGTTTGCATGTATTAGTATTGGTATCATTCTTGCAGGATTTAATTTAGAAACAGGCTCCATATAGATATAGAAAGGCCTTTTGTATTTCATGATTTTTCTATGCTGAGTCAGTGAACAATGATTGAAGATTTATATTCATGGTCTACAGAGAGCCATGATAACCTGTCCTTAATTGGTCTTGTAGACAAATGAGGGTGTTTTCTATTTAATTCTAGGGAAGTTGTCCCTTAAAACAACTAAATCTTAACTCTCTTACTCAAAGCATAATAATGTCATAAATTATTGACATAATTTATGAAGTTTAGTCATAATGAGATTCTAGGATTTGTGTCAATTTTGGTTGATGAGCAAAGGCTAAAATTTTTCTACTTACAGAAAGGCCCTTGAAGTTGTCTTCTTAGCCAAGATTCACCAGCTAAGGATACTCTAGTAAAGAAAGGTAAAAATGGGATCAAGGACTGTGCTACTTTCTGTAGAAAGGTAATGTGTACACCTTTGAACTCTTGAGGAAGGAGAAATGTTTTGGTGTTGAGGGGAGGTTGCTGTTCTTGTAAATGACTCTCTCAGTTCCTAAGTTGGAAAGTTTGAAATCACCTGACACTCCAGGTTCATGGATCAGAACTTCTCTTTTGACCTCTCTTTGGCACATGTGCACACACACACACACACACACACACACACACACACATACACACACACACACACACATACATACATGTACACATACATATGTACACACTTAAAAACAAATAATCAAACAAAACTAGAATTAGTTATTTTTAGTAGCTTGTCTCCTTGAGTAGGAGCAGGGGGCTTGACCTCATTAAATGGTGGAAGTCAGGACTAAGGATTTGGACATAAAACTTAAGAAGTAATAGCAGGAGTTTGCCAAATGGAAGTTAGTTCTCTGGTTGTGCATGGTCAGAACTCTGTGAGAGGTACCCATAAATTTTGTCCAAAGAAGTTTTGTATGGCCTCCATTTTCTAACTATAACTATATATTTCCATTTAGTAACAGCTGCTTGTATAGTTCAATTTTCTTTCTACTAGAAATATAGGTTTTCTAGTAGAAAGAAACAACTTTTTTTCCTTTCTTTATTTTGTATTTATCAAAAAAACAGTAAAAAGAATTTAAAAATGTGGAAGAGTTAACAATAACTATACAGAGGATAATAATCATAAGCATGGCTTATCAAGAGTGGAAATGCAAATAAGATTGCTACATATATATTTTCTTTGTGTTCAGCTTTTTATTTAGTAAGAAAAATATGACCTTACTTTTAAACATCTGAATGGGACTTCATAGCAAAAGGGATATTTTTTTCTAAGATGTAAATGACAAGATACCATTTAGAATAGAGGCTTGAATCATGGTTTCTATTTGATCCATGCATATTTCTGGAGCACACAATAACTTCTGGAAAGCATTCTGTGCATAGAGTAGAACAGGGAAGATGATATACATCTTGATTAAAAAGACAAGATAATCTAAAGCCTACAGGCTGTCATATGTCACAAATATTTTTGCATTGCTTTATATGTACAACAGTGAACACTATTATACTCATAAAGATACAGCATCTGACACATAGTAGGTGCTTTAAGCTATTTGTTGAATAAGTGAATGTTGTACCTACTGTTCTCCTACACCTCCACTAGTCCTCTTTGTTGCTTCACTGTGTGTCAGAGAAAAAAAATAAAAATGAGAAGAGAGAATGAGATGTAGAAAAATGGGGAAGGAAAAGGAAGAGCCCACCAGATTATGTTTTCAAGGGAATAAAGTTGGAATAGAATGTATAAATATGTTTCAACTGTTGACCACAGTTGGGAAACATTACAAATTGAGGAACCATGTATAATCTAACAATACTTTTAGGTACAGTTGAAATTAAAACCTAGGTCCAGTATGTTGAGGGCCTTCTGAAAGTACAGCAAATGACTAGTGTTTCCCTAGTTGACACAACAGATATAACTCCTTGGTAGGGAGCTCCACTTAGCAAAGCTGTGGAGGTATTGACTGTTATTGACCAATTGCTTCTCTCTGTAAATTCTCTCATAAACTACTGCATTTATTTCCTAAAAACAGCTGAGTGCTGTTCTGCTGCTTTGTATTTATCTCCTAAAAAATATTTTATCTTCAGGGCACACTTATAATTGTAGATGGTCAGGAAGATAATTTCTGGTTAAACTATATAATTTGGATGAACAGAAATAATACCAGAATATATATTTTTATATTTTTCCAAGGTGTTCCTTTGCTGTTTCAAGGTCAAGATAGAAGCAACTTTATTAGACATAACATTCTCATTAATTGACTTTTTACATGTAGTCCTAGTCTCTGGCTCAAGGTTCAGACAATTTTCAATTGTTTACTGTCTGAGAACCCTTACTAACTTACTCAATGTGACATTCTTTGCCTAAGAGAAACTACGTGACTTATTTTGTATGAAAAGAATGGGTCAGACCTAAAAATGTAACATATAATTGTAAAGGTTTTGGCTAAGGGAGAGCCAGCAGCAATGAATAGAGAGAAAGAGAGAGAGAGAGAGAGAGAGAGAGAGAGAGAGAGAGAGAGAGAGAGAGAGAGAGAGAGAGAAAAAGAGGTAGTGTGTGCGAGAGAGTGTGTGTGGGTGTGTGTGTGTGTGTGTGTGAGAGAGAGAGAGAGAGAGAGAGAGAGAGAGAGAGAGAGAGAGAGAGAGAGAGAGAGAGAGAGAGAGAGAGAGGAAAAGAAGTATTGTGTGCGAGAGAATGTGTGTGGGTTTGTTTGTGTCTGTGTGTGAGAGCTAGGAAGACAGAGAAACAGTGACAGACAGAGAGACAGAGAGAGGCAGAGAGAGGAAAGAGGAGTTTGTATATAATTGGAGGGAAGAATATGAAAATCAAAGGAAGCAGTAAGAATGCTGTAATTGTCTTCATACTGGATGAGGCAACACAATTGGAGAAAAAGTGTCCAAAGAACAAGAAAAGAACTAGAAACAAGCTTTATTTCAATTGTTTAAAGTTCTACAAGAACGCCAAGCTAGACACCGTAACATATATACAGAGAATCTAACACCATCACATATGATGTCCATGATTGTCTTCTTGGACTCTGTTATGAGTCCTATGAGGTGTGCTTAGTTGATTCCATGGGCTGGATT
This sequence comes from Sigmodon hispidus, assembly GCA_004025045.1. Classification (NCBI taxonomy): domain Eukaryota; kingdom Metazoa; phylum Chordata; class Mammalia; order Rodentia; family Cricetidae; genus Sigmodon; species Sigmodon hispidus. The sequence continues at coordinate 79,352 of PVIH01005395.1, forward strand.
CTCTTGGTGTGCTTAATTGTCTGACTTCTCTAATTCTTTCTTCCCATCTTCTGCAGAGTTTTCTGAGCTTTACTTAATGTTTGTCTGTGAGTCTCAGCATCTGCTCCCTTCATCTGATAGAAGAAGTCTCTCTGAAGATAGTTGGGCTAGACATCAGGAAGGGTCTTTACACAGGAGAAGACTGTTAAATTTTGTACACCAAATGATCTGTTACAACCTCTATTCAAATCTCCTTTTATAGGGAGAAAAACAATTGGTCTATGCTTATATGAAACATAGCTGCAGTTCAATAAAATTTACAAAATCAGTGGTAATGGATTTGGTTGATGAGCTATAATTAGATGCTTTCTGGTGTAGACAATGACTAATATTAGATAAATGGTTGGTTCTAATTGCACTGCTTGACTTTTATATTACTTTTATACCTGAAGTCTTCATGCCAGGTGCTGGGGCCCCTGCCATAAACATAAAAAAAAAAGTTTATGGCATCTTCCAAACTCTATATGTTATTTTACTTGTGAACACAATGTTAGGCTAAATAAAGAAGTAATGAAGTCATTATAGGTGTGATAGGAAACTTAATATGTGTTGTGGCAGTGGAATATCACATGGGATAGGCATTTCACATGCAGGTGGAAATGTATCTCTCTGTATGTTAAAAATAAAATAAAATAAGCTTTCTTATTTGCCTGACTGAGTACTTAAGATTCTCTGCTCATGTTCCATTGAATTCCTAGATTTGGTTTTATCATTATTCAGAGCAATAATATCTTGTCATTGCTCAGAAATATAATTAAGCATTTTTCTTTTCTTTTTTTGTTTTTGTTTTTCACATCTTAGAAAATCTATTTTATCGTATACTTTTGATGTTCCCAGTCATGTTTTTCCATATTTCCAGTCTATCTCTCTCCTAGATGTTCAGGACTCTAACTGAACTCATTTAGGTTCAAACTTACATTACTTACACCACCACCCTCTTATTATTTGTTTGCTCCCCACTCATTACTTTCTACTTGACATAACCATGACTCTTAGCTTTACTTTTCCTTAGATAGAGAACTACTGGGAGTTGGTGCTTATATTTTTCTCTAACCAGTGTGTTAATATAGTGAAATATTTTCTTTGCAACTTATAAGGAATGCATTCCTGCAAAGCATGAAAGCAATCTGTTAATGGTGGCAAGATCAATAAATCATCTATACATACATACATTCTTGATCCTTCTTGGTCTGCTCTGCTTGTTCTTTTTCCTGATTTTTGTGGATATGCTCTCTAATAAAATGCTGAAATAGTGATCTCAGACTCTGCTGCCTAGGGAGCCCAAGGTAAGTGCCTACTGGAGAAGAAACATCTTTCATATCAAGAAATTGCCAGAAAAAAGGGCAGATATCTTGGAGGTAGTTTTTGGATGTTTGATCTGTATCTTCAGCAATGTGTAGAATATAAGTCCAATGGAAATATACTTTCAGCTGGACTCCTCAGTTAGCTGAAAGCATCAAGAAACTCATCACTTGTAGTGAGTGAGGTGAGCATAATTCTAGCAATAGAGTTAGTTAAGCTTTTTAAATTCTAGGATCACTAGGATGCTGTGTAGGTACATGTTGAAATTTTTGGAATATGACAGAACTATATGGGACATAATAGTTATAATCACAGTATACTATAGCTTCTGTTAGCCACACTGTAAATACTGAAAAAAAAATATGAGCTAGAACATCTAACTCATGATATGCTTTGAAATAAAATGGCTTTTGGAATATCACTGAAGGCACTGTCATCTGTATAGCTCATAAATGTCTTTGTTGAATTCTAGGGATCTGATTATGAGGCTCAAAGAATAGTCCCTATTGGTCTCTAGTGTAAAAGTGAAAGTACTAATAAACGGTGCCTGTTTGGAATTTGGGATGTGAACATTTGACTGATATTCCTACGAACCCCTAACTCCCAGCTTCCCCAAAAGTCTCATATGTAACAGGAATAGCCCTCTTTCTTTTGGAGTAGACCAAAGCAAAATGTCCACCTAAGCTGACCTTCACAAGATGGCATTCTCTGTTATCTCTGAAGTTGGTAAAGGAATTTGCATAGGAGAACTACTTGCTGTTCAGGGTGACATGAACAGAATAAGGATCAGAGGGAAAGAATTTACTAACATGGTGCCTCACCTTTGAGTTTGAATTTACTTCTCTGGCAGCAAGTTTTGAATTCAGCACAGAGGCTCTGTAAACTGACTCACTTCTCTCAGTACTACCCATATCACATTATTGCTTTCAGTGATGCTTGGACGATCCACTTTGCGCCCTGGTGGTCATTCATGGCAGGACTTTGCCCAGAGTACCAAGTAATCACTGATATTTGTTCTATCTTATTCTCTGAGCTCCTAGAATGGAAGAAGGGAATATTACCTCCTTTTCTAAAGTATGCACATCTTATCCTAGGCTTAATTGTTTCCTGTCTGTGAGCAGCCTTGGGAGTTGGTTAGGTTGTGCCTCATGGAGAACACAGTGTGGCAGGAGGCTGGTTTAGCAGCATCTTTGAAGATGGTAAAAATTATGCTCCAAATCTGATCTCAGACTTGGAACTGAGTCCTCTAAATCACAGAGCCACAAGGATGCTGGAAAGGAAAAGGAGGAATGAATATTGTGGGGAAACAATGAGATTTGCCCTCAATCTGGCAGTGTTCCTTAAAGTAAAGTCATCTTCTCCACAGCCATTCAGAACCCCATGAAGACTGGCATGAGTAACTGTCACTTTCCCTCCAGTAATGGTTCTTGCAGCTCATTTGCTCAGTGGTAGAGATTTGGATACAGCATTATCTTTTTTCTTTCTTTAAGTCATCTTTCAGAATTTCTCTATTACATTTATTGGTTATATTAGTTCCAGGCTTCTGCTGCTTATGTTTTTATATAATCATCTGCATTTTTGTCACTAATATCAGTCTGATGTTAAACAGCAACATCTGAACATAAAAGGAAGAAAAGAGAGAGAAAAAAAAAACCCCTTCAACTCAGTAGAGTAGCAGTAAAACAGGGAGACAACATCTAGGATACCAAAACCCTTATTGCTGGCCCCTACTGCTTCCAAAGCAAGTTTACAAGGAAGGGTTTATTTCCAGGCATTCAATTGTGTATCTTCTGAATTTCTTTTGAAATCAGAAACAATAAGAGAGTTTTACCCCCAATTGATTCCTTCCTGATAGGCTTCCAGAAACACCGAGAAGTTCTCAGGACTAGTGGCAAAGGGGGCAGATTTGTCACCTTAAAACTTACTTGATACAAACAAAAATAGTGGCCTCAATTTACCAGAGTATCTGTGAAAGATGAATGTGATGAAATACATCCAGTCCCTGACAACAAGATATTTTCATTCCTGTTGGACACTAGATCCTGAAAGAAACAGAGTCTATGAGAGAAAGTGTTCCAGGGCTCTGAGCAAGGCAGGGCAAGGCAATCTTCAACTCACTGTTTATTTTACCACTAAGATCTGTGGTAATTGAAGTAAATTAGTGTACCTATAAGCTTTCTTTGTCAATTACAAAACTTGGTTTGGTCAAGGTAAGATTAATTTATGATGTAACTCACACAGAGCATGTCAGGTGTGTAGAATAAAAGGCAACAACATAATTTGTATGGGTGTAAACACTTCCAATGTTTGTTTACCTGCACTCTTTTGTTAGGTGACTTGTCCATCAAATTGGAAGTTTAGGAATCAGTAAACCCTTGGGAAAAAGGAAGTTTTATCAAAAAATTTTACACACTGTTGCTCCCCACTCAATGGTGATGTTGAACCTAGATCCTCATGAATGCTTAGTAAGTGCTCTACTGCCATGCACTATTTCAAAAATTAAATAAAATAAAACCCATAGCTACATTAATTAAATAGATAAATTGTCCGTGACTGTTCTGATGTTTATTACAGTCCTGAAGAGGGAAGTATGGATTGGAAATTTTAGCTATAGAATCAGAGACAGAAAGCTAGAGTCAGGAGATCACTGAATTAATACTCAGCTTCCCCAGTTTCATTTCCCCTGGGCTTTTAATATCAAGCAAGGGGGAGAGCCAAATATAGATAGGAGTTAATACTTCTTTAATTCTCTAACATATGAAACCTGGCAACCTTACCTTTGGCCAAAACATCCTATTATACAGCCTTGTGTGGAGATAACAAACTTAGATTTTTAGACCTTGAGTCAAAATGGAAACAAGCCACAAGCTGTAATCCTTGTGGGCTCCTTCAATAAATCACTTGACTAGCAATTCTCCAAATATAGTTAACTTATTTGTCCTTCACAGTTATCCAAAACACAACAATGACAACTAACATTTAGTATTGTTAAGAGTTAACCATCTATATTTTCTTTGCTTTTTTAGTGACCCTAGGAAGAGGCATTGTGACTGTATTTCCTAAAGGAGGACACTAAGCCTGAGTAATTGTTATTCAATGGCCTAAACTCACATGAATGACTGAAGGGATAAGCCAAATATAAGTCTGATTTACTCTGATATCACATATTTTATACTACAGTGTTCTGCTGGCTTCAGGTCCCTTGCTTTGACAAAGTGACCCTTACCACAAGACAAACAATACCTATCTGGCTCATGGGAGCATAAGGAAAAAGAGAAAGATGAACACTCTTGTATATACTGATCCAAATATAGGGCTGGGATACAACTCAATGGTAGAATAGCTCAACATGTGTTAGAACTGAGGTCTATTTGCAGGAACATAAACACACACACACATACACACCATTTCTGTACATAAGATTGAATTGCTTATTTTCACATCACATATTTTTATTCTTCAAAATTTCTTTGAAGTTAGAAAAGGATGGCCTTTTGTCTATAAACTATGAACTAATCTGGAATGTTCTTGTCACAAAACAACAGAAGAATGACATAAACAACCATTACTTATCTGTATTATAAAGTTAAATATTAAACATTTCAATATCAAGTTATAGGCATAATTTTTTGTCCTGCCAGCCAGCATCCAAATAACCACAGAGGGAATTACTAATTATAAATACTTAGCCAATAGCTTAGGCTTGGTACTAAATAGTTTTTGCTATGTGACTCAGGACCTTTTTCTTTTTTCTTTTTCTTTTTTTAATTATAAATACATGGCCAAAATATCTTAGGCTTGGTATTAACACTAACTCATTTATTTTTTTAAAAAACATCTTTTTGCCATACATCTCCCTGCTCACCCATCCTTCTCTGTTCCCTGTCTCTCCCATTCTGCTTTCAGCCTTCCCCACCCACCCCATCCCGAGATCCTCTCTCCCAAAAGGACAGGAAGTCCCAAGGTGGGTCAGCTCAGAATGGTACAAGCACTCCAAGTAGGTCCAGTTTTCTCATTCCAATATCAAGGCTGGGTTAGGCACTCCTCTGCTGGAATTGGGCTCCAAGGTACCAGCCCATTTACAGGAACACAGTCTGATCCCATCCTTCCAGGCTGTACATATTGTCCATGCTAATCAACAGTTGGTTACTTTTGGAGGGCCTAGGTCTTTGCCCTATGGTTTTCCAGGGACTGTTCTTGATTCAGTGTACTCTTGAGAGATCCAGGCAGACAACTTTGTGGGATTCCTCCTCATGTTCCCTATCTCCTTGTTCATATAGACTTTCCTGCCCCCCACTCTCCAGCTGTAAGGGGAGCATGGTCTACATGGCACATGTATCTTGCTTCTCCTTGTGTTTCTTAGAAATTCTTCCTGTCTTTATTCCAGAGCTCTCTCTCTACTTAACCTCTTCCTGACTAGCTATTTACCATTTATCTCCTTTTTAAGCCAATGGGAACAACATATCTGCAAAGTGTACAAAAAAACTATTCTGCAGCATCAAAGACTTTGAATGCTTTTAAATTTAAAAACAACCCCCCAAAACACAAAACATTATCTTAAAGTGTTTTCCCCCCTCACTCCCCTTAGAGGTTGAAAATAAAACCACAGCTTTGCACATACTTAGAAGCACTCCATCACTGTGATTTTGCTAGCTTCATTACAGAATTATATGATATTGCATGAAGTTTGTGGGCCTGAGGTAAGAGCCCATGTATATTCCTCACATCTTTGTTTTGCCTAGTTTCCATGAATATCCCAAAAGAGAAAAACATGGTTTACAAAATGATAGCTGAAATGCAGATAAGTGAGGGGACTTGGATGGTAGGAGTGGCAAGACATGGTCCCTAAGAGATCGCAGGCCCAAGAGAGAAATTTGTTTTGCTTGCTTGTTTGTTAAATCTGAAAGGAGAACAGAAAAAAAGAAGACAGGAAGATTAGGCTAACAGAGTCAATGCTGACTGTCAGAGAGGTTAGCTGGATGAGGATGGGACTGTGGCATTGAACCTCTTTACTTTATCCACAGAGGATGATGAAGCTCTTCCAGATTCTGTTAGAAGAGATGAGGATTATTGGACTGTCCAGTATCTTTTTTTTTTCCAACAGAAGTCTTTGGTAGATCCACCTTTTCCCCTGATTATATCATCATTAAAAAATTACAGCGGTAATGACAGACGAATTATTTACAATGTGCCAGGCTGCAGTACCAGACTATTATGTATTAAAAGAAATTTTTGTTAAATATAAAAGCTCTGGAGTTACAGTCTAGGCTTCCAACCTTGGCCCAACCACTTACCTGCTGGGTGGCACTAAAAGCTAATTTTATATTATACCCATCTATATAGTGAAAATACAGTACTTTCTGCATGGAATTCATGTGATATTTTGGTGACTTTCTGTAAGTGAAGTGTTTAAAATAAAAGTATTCCATAATCTTTGAATAAAAGCCATAGTATTATGAATACTCTACCAAAGTTCACTGAAGTGATTATTATTACTCTTATTATTTATTTTAAGACAGAGATCCCTTTTGTCTTAGTTTGAGTTTCATCATAATGCTATGATAAAATATCTGACTAAAGCAACTTGAGGAGGAAAGGCTTCATTTGACTATGCTTTCACCTCACAATTTATCACCAAAGGTAGTCAGAGCAAAACTCTGGTAGCAGGGGATAATGCATAGGCCACAGGGGGGTGCTGTTTACTGACTTACTCCTAATGGCTTGCTTGCTCAGCTTCCTTCTTCTATAACCTAGGACCACCAGCTCAGGAATGGAACTACCAAAAATGGTCTCTCCCATCAACCAGTAATTACGAAAATGCCTTACAGTTTGTCCACAACCTTACCTCATAGAGACATTTTATTTTTTAATTTAAGAATTTGTATTTTAATTTTTTATTTCTCATACCAACTGCCTCTCCCACTTTTTCCCCTCCTCCCGATCCTTCCTCAGTCTCCTCCCACTCCATACCCCCATCCATTTCCTAGAATGAGCAAGAAATCCTAAGGTGAGTCAGTTCTGGCATATCCTCTCAAATTAGGTCCTTCCCTCAACTATTAAGCCTGAGTAAGGCATTCCTCTGTAGGCAATGGGCTTTGAGAAGCCAGTACATGCACAGGAATAAACTCTGGTCCTACTGCAAGAAGCTCCACAAACTTCTCACGCTATTCAACGGATATCTACATTTACTACATTTGGATGGTTTAGTTCCTTTCCATGAAGGTTCCTCAGCTGTTATTTCAGAGTTTTGAGCTCCCAACAGCTTGAGTCAGCAAATCTTTGTGGGTCTTCTCCTCATGATCCTGATCTCTTTGCTTATATACTCTCTTCTTTCTTTATTCAGATGGACCAGGAGCTCAACAGAGTGCTTAGCTAAGGATCTCTGCTTCTGCCTTTATCCATTGCTGCATGAAGATTCTATAATGACAAGAAGGACGGTCTTTTACTTGATTATAGGGAAAGTCCTGTAGGTACTCTGTCTACTATTACTTGGAGTCCTACCTGAGGACATCTTGTAGGTTCTTGGATGTTTCTCTAGTACTAGGTTTCTCTCTAACCCCTCAAAAGCTCCTTCTATCAAGATATCCATTACTTTATTCTTCCTCTCCATTTCTTCTCCCACTCAACCATCTCCTTATCTCATGATTTCTTTCCACCTCCTCTTGCTCACTCCCATATATGATCTCAATTTATTCAGGATATTTTTCCATATTTTTCTTTCCCAGGGGGATCCATGGATGTACAGACTGTTTCTTAATTGTATTTTTCTCCTTTCAGATAACTTTAACTTCTCTTAAATTGGCATAAACCTATCTGGCACACATTCTTTATTTAATTTCTATTTGTAGTGAGTCTTATTGGGCACTTCTTTCTATATGTTCTTTTACCCTGTCTGTACTCATTACACTCAAAGAGAGAGAAGTGGCTCTGTTTGATGAGTCTTTTTGTAGTTGCTTTGTTTCTTTCTATATTTCCTTCTGTTATTCACAGAGGAAAATGAAAGAGTAGAATCATTTCAATTTCAAAACCACAAAGGCAAACTTTCGATGGTCTGAGACATTTATGAGTTTGATGCATGATCCTAAATAGGCTTATCAATACAAACCTAGAGTCATATATCATGGGTAAAAGCTGAAAGATCAGAGAAGCCAAGTAGCAGTAACTAGAGACTTTTCACATCTATAAAACATCAGACCAAATGGGAGGTCAAGATCCTGTCCTCCTACCAAGTTCTCACTTCTTCTATCCACCTACTGAGAGAGAAGACTAAAGGAGTGAGCTTCCCAAATATTGAGATGAAAGGTTTTAGCCAGCTCTGCCTGGCTTTTATGGTTAACTAATGACTAACTTTGCTTTCTCATCTCCAGGCAAGCTTTTTTTTTTTTATCAGAACACAAAGTATCACACTATGTAACTTTGGTGACATATCAAAAGTACAGAAGAACAATGTGATAGGGTCTAAGAACAGCTTTTGTAGTGTAGAATTAGGAGAAAGGTGGATTCACAAAATCCAGATTTAATTATTTGTTTGTTTATTACAGAAAGTTTGCTTTTGTAACTTTAGGATGCAAGATATGTCAGATTTTCATGTAGGAAATTATCAAGGGTTTGTGGATTAAAATGAGTTTCCTTTTTGGAATTTCATGGACAGTAGGTTTCTTATAGCATTGGGCCTGTATCATGGCCTTGGTTTGGGAGTGAGGCTCTTTTCTATTGCTCTGGTAAATGTGTATGTAGGGACCAGAGGACAGCTTGTCCAGTTATTTTCTTATTTCTTCTTTATATAAGCCCCTGGAATTAAACCCAGGCTATCAGGCTTGTATATTGAAGCAGGAAGTACCTTTATTCACAGACCTAAATTTTCACCTTAATTGATAAGTTTTAATGAAAAATCTTAGAATGAGTAGCTCATGTTGTCCTACTTTCTTGTGTGGTTGTCTTTCTTCAGGGGGTTCAGAGTATCTTTGGTGAACCTCTGGGAAAGGAAGTTGTCTTCCATGTGTGTAGAGCCTAAGTAGATATTTACTTTTTATTTCTGCTTTTGTATTAGTAAGCAAGCTGTGGTGCATGCTGACAACATCTTTCCACATGTGTTTTCTCATCTATAAAGCTACTCTTTTGGTATTTGTTTGCTCAGTGCTTGTACCTTTCAATTCATTGTGTTCTGCATCAGCATGGAAAGGGGAGACGCTGTTTCTTAACAATTCAAGCCCCAACAACATATGCTACACAGACCTTCAAATTCTATAGTTGCCAGCATTAGCTACATTCTGAGTTGAAGTTTCTTGCTTTATCTGTTGCATTCTCTGTGCAAGCATTAGAGATTGTGGCTACTTTTCTTTGTTAACTTTCTTAACAGTTCTACCTTTATTCCTACACAGACCTCTTCATCTCTGCACCCTTGCTCACTTCTGGAATGTGGGTGTGCCACAAACACTTCCTTGTTCTCAATAATAGTTCCCCTGACTGCAGAAGATGATATTCCTTAATAAGCACAGGTCTTTAGGCCTGTCTGTCCCTCTCCACAAACCACCTATGGTCATCTGGCTTGCATAAGAAGTGTCATGTTTGTTGTGAGATGTTGTAGAGAGATGTAGCAAGGTATTTCCTATTTTAGTGGCTTTGGAGGCATCTTACTTCACTTTAATATGTTCTTCACCATTCTCTTTAAGGCTATTGTGAATTCTGCAACTATGATGAAAATTCAACTTTTCAAGGAAGAATTTCCTTTCTCTCCTCCAGAGCACTTGTCTGGCAGAGTTGCTTTTGTTTTCTTTTCTTCTCTGTTCTACCAGTTAACAATCATCTCTGTACTGAGCCAAGATGTTCAGGGTTTGGTCCTGAAAAGGAGGTCTTCTATTGCCTTTTTTGGCTCAGGTTGACACACAAATTCCAGAGGAGATGAAAAATATTTAGATACCATTGAACATTAGTGACCAAGAGAAATTCAGATCAGAGTAATGAGTAGATGCAATCTCACTCTTTACAGGATGACATCAATAAATTATCTTGAAATCAGTGTTAGTAAAGACATGGGTGACAGATCAGTCATTACCTATGCAAGGGAATGGTAGCTAAAACAATCACTTTGGAGTGATCCTAAATCATCTAGTAAATTGTCAGGAATCTCATGTCAATTCTACTGTTACTAATATTGTGGTTAAATCCTTTGTATGCTGAAATAATTATTGAATCCTTAATTCTAATAATAATTATTCACCTCCTGCCCTTGCTGGGGAGGAGATAAGGAGATGGGGAGAAGATAGAGTGGCTGGGAGGGGCAGGTGGGGGAAGGGAGTTTGAACAAGGGGATTCAAAAGAATGAAACTTTATTCAAAAATAAAAAATTCAAAGTTATTTTAATCTCCATTAATAAAAACATATGAATTATAATTTATGGCATAATTATTCATTAAATGGGGTGTTATTTGGCAGAAATTATAAGTAAACTAGAGCTAAGTCTTCACAATAAACATTTTATAATTCCCTATGAGGGAGAACGCTTTTAAAAAGTACAGTGTAAAGTGATGTTATATGATACTATTAATTTAAAGTCTATATAAGCAAACCGTTATAGCATATTGCTATTAAATAAGAAGCAAATATATAGTAAAACTTAAACATAATGCTTACAAATGATAAAGTCCAATTTATGGTCACCTCTAGGCATAGAATGACGTTATCTTTAGTATATAAGGCCTTACCTATATTTGTAATATATTTTTGTTAAGCTAGGTAGTAGGTATACAGCGTTCAGTTTCTATAAAAATTATTACTGCAGTCTGTCTTTCTGCGTCTCTAACTCTGTCTCTCTTTTGGTCTCTTTTTTGTCTTTTTTCTCTTTGTGTGTGTGGGGTGAGATGAGTGAGTGTGGATGTTGAGTGGAACAAAGTCTTATGTAGCCCAGGCTTGTCTTAAACTCACTATACAAAGATGAGCTTGAATTCCAGACACTTTTCTTTATTCAACGTCACAAAAATTGTTGCATAACAAGCACAAGGCAAAAAAAATCCAACTCAGTTTTTAAAAAATATTTTATTAACAATTGCATTTGATTTTTAATGCACAAAGTTTTCACTAGTGTAAGAAAGTAAGCAAAAAATATTTTTCTTGCTTCAAGACTTCAATTCAATTTTTTTCTATGCTAGGGAAATCAAGAGAATTAGAGTTTTCAACCCTGTTTCCCTGACTTTAAAATTGAGAAAGCAATATTTTCTTTAACAGTATTACAGTAGAAACTAATGAAGTAACAAAGGTCAAACAGATAGCATGGTGTCTGAAGCAAGAAACTGAATTAAGAAATACTAGAATCAGTATTTCTGAAAGATTCTTTATGCACATATTATTAACATTAAATAAAACAATATCAGTTGATAATGATAAAAATATCACAGATATTTTCTTCCTGGTGCTTGAAGTCCCCCAGATCTCAACAAGAAAAGTGAATAAATGTTGTCTTTAATTTTTCATGTTTATGATTTAAGTTTTTTCTCAGGTCCTCACTATGTGGGTCAATACTTTTTTTAAGGTTGTGCTAATGTTCCTGGCTTTTAGAAAATTAAGATAATTGGTGTGCTTCTGGTAGATTTTTTTTATAAATGCATTGTGTGTCCATCACAGAGAAAGACTTTAGGGTTCCACATGCACACACTGCAATCCATCTAGCCAATTACATTGCTTGCAATAAAAATTGTCTCACTGCTTTGCAAAGCTAGTATTTTTTTCTCTTAGAGGTAGTAAGTAGCAAGATGAATTCTGGAAAATGAAATCTCTCAGCCAAGTCAACTCTGGCAGCCTGGTACTGTCCTGACTTTCCATCCTATCAAAATGAAGAGTTAAGTCTTATCCCACTTTTGTTCCTGTGTTGCTTCATCAGAGCCAGAAATAGGGATACCTTTGGAAGATTCAGTTAGAATTACCATGGGAAATACCAGAAAACCAAGAAAAGGTTTTCTCTAAAGTTTAGGATATGATAATGGAGGGAAGCAACATGTTAGAATATTCTTATGAATATTATAGCAACCCATTATACCATGTATTTAATAATTACTGCAAAATCAATAATAAACACCATGACTTAATTATCTAATTAATTAAAACTCCTTAGAGGTTTTGAAATGTAGTAAAAATAAATGTGTACAAGACCATTATTTAAATAATTGGCAGCCACATTTCCAGAGTGTGAGTCTGTACATAGATCTGGGTGTGGTGTCACACATTTGTAATCTCAACACTCAGGAGACTGAAGCAGGGGGATGCAAAGTTTGGGACCAGCTTGTTTGGCAAGATTCTGTCTCAAACAAAATGCAATAAAAATCAAACCACAGAAGTTTTAAATCTCAATTCTGCCTATATTTTGGTGTCTTTTTGGTGTGAACTGAGGAGTGACATAAGTAGTCCATAAGTAGTTCTATTTTTAGGGATTTTTTCTCCTACTTTTCTTTTATAAAAAATAACTTGTCTCTTTATATTCTTTTATTTTAATATGAACATTTGGAGTAGATTTATTAATTTCTTCAAGTCAGAACTTTTCTTAATTCCATTGTTTTTCTTTTTTATTATGAATAAAGAAGTAACATTTTTATCCATGTATATCCTTACTCAAGGTCTCTTCCCCGTCCCACCACATCAGGTCACTCTCTCTTCTCCACATCTCCCTATCTCCTCCCCAGCATGGGCAGGAGATCCCAAGGTCCTAAGGTCCCAATATTGCTCGGTTCAGCCTCCACTCCTGGCAGATCCAGTTTTCTCCCCCCAACATCAAGACTGAGTCAGGTATTCCTCTAGGGGGAGTGGGATCCAAGGTGTTTCAGATCCCAAGCTGTTCAGTGGTTGTGGTGTGCAGCTTGGACATGCTTTGCTTTTTGCTTTTTTTGTTGTTGTTTAGAGTCCACTAATGAGTGAGTACATACCCTGGTTATCTTTCTGGGTTTGTGATACCTCACTCTCAGGAGGATATTCTCCCAAATCCATCCATTTGCCTGTAAACTTTAGGATATCATTTTTTATTACTGCTGAGTAGTACTCCATAGTGTAAATGTATCACAGTTTGTTAATCCATTCCTCAGTTGAGGGGCATCTAGGTTGTTTCCAGGTTCTTTCTATTACAAATAATGATGCTCTGAACATAGTTGAGCTAATGCCTTTGGAGTTCAACTCTGCGTCTTTAGGGTATACACCCAGAAGTGGTATTGCTGGGTCCTTGGGAAGATTGATTCTCAGGTTTTTGAGAAATTGCCATACTGCATTTCAGAGTGGCTGAACAAACTTACACTCCCACCAACAATGGAGGAGTGTTTCCCTTGCTCAGCACCCTCTCCAGCATATTCTGTCATCTGTGTCTTTTATCTTAGCCAATCTGACAGGTGTCAGGTGGTATCTCAAAGTTGTTTTGATTTGTATTTCTCTGATGGCTAAACATCACCCTTTATAATAGCTACAAATGGCATTAAATACCTTGGAGTAACTATAACCAAAGAAGTAACAATCTATTTCACAAAAATTTTGAAATCACTGAAAAAAGAACTTGAAGAGGTTATCAGAAAATGGAAAGCTCTCCCATGTTGTTGTATAGGTAGGATCAACATAGTAAAAATGACAATTCTACCAAAAGCAGTCAAAAGATTCAATGCACTGCCCATCAAAATCCCAACACAATATTTTTTGGAACTTTAAGAACAATACTCAATTTCATTTGGAATAACAGGAAAGCCAGAATTGCCAAAACAATTTTGCTCAACAAAAGAACCTCAGGAGGCATCACCATCCCTGATTTCAAATTGTACTATAGAGCTACAGTAATAAAAACAGCCTGGTACTGGCATTAAAAAAAATTGTGGATCAATGGAATATAATTGAGGTTCAAGACATTAACTCAAAAACGTATGAACATCTGATCTTCGACAAAGAGGCCCAAAATATTCAATGAAAAAAAGATAGTATATTTAATAAATGGTGTTGGCATAGCTGGATGGTATTGTGTAGAAAAATACAAATAGATCCAAGCCTGTCACTCTGCACAAAACTCAGATTCAAGTGGATCAAAGACCTCAACATAAACCCAGCCACTTTAAACTTGATAGAAAAGAAAGGACATACACCTGGAGCCAAATATTGAGATAAATGCATAAAAATCAGAGAAACAGAGCAACAAGAAACTAAAAATACTTCTCAACTAATTCCTCAGGCAATAATAAATGATCTTGTCTCTAAGAATCTTTAGATTAAATATTTATGAGTTCTTAGGGGAAAGGAAGTGAAGAGAAGCAGAAAAGGGCAAAATGTAAGAGAACCAGAGGAACAAATTCGAGTCTACTCTCACCTTGTATTTCTTACTCTGACCAGCCATAGCAATTTCTGACTCAACCTTCCTGGTGCTGGGATTAAAGGTGTGTGCCATTTCTGCCTGAACTCTATACCTAACTGTATGGCTGGCTCTCTCCTTTGAACTTTAGGCAAGTTTTATATTTTAGATTACAAGCAATATATTACCACATTTTCCTTTTCTTGCCAAATTTTTTTTAAAAACTTTATAACTAATTTAAAAAACTATATTCAAGGAGTACAAAAATCATATAGAATATATATAGGCAGTATTTATATCAATAATGTCTAGTCCATCAACAATTGACAGACTCTGAGAAAATATTTTATTATTTATTCTATTGTGGTGAATACTATGGATTATATCTAGTTTACTTTCTATCTAGTTTCTATTATCAACTACACTCCATCTTTTGATATTTCTCAAACTTATAAACTTTACACTTTTTGGTGAGTTTCTTTTTTGAATTTAATAACAAAAATACTAGAACTATGAAAATCTTGTCTTCAGAGTCCAAAGAATGAAACAATATGAGCGATATAAGCAGAAAGTGGAAGAAGTGAGTTCCAAAAAATGTGAGAAATGACAGAAACTTCTGGATGTCTAGATATTCACCTAAGGTTCTTCTGTCATGTTTGTGCATCCATCTACAGCCAACAAGCCTGGCATATCTGACAGATTTATTTATGAAGCAGAATTGTATAAAGGGTTTTCCAACCTTGTCTTCACAAAGTTTGGCAATCCTTTCTTTCGTATCCTGCTTTTCTCATTTTGGACAACATACTGTAAGCAATTGAGAGAAAACACTTTCTCGCCCAGGGACTAACTTTTGCCACAAAGAAAGTAAACTCCATATGAAATTTCTTCAATGCCCACCATGTTCTCTGAAGTAGATTGGTGCTTCCAGAAGCAGAAATATCTCATTGTCAAAAAAATAAAAAGAACCTGTGATATTAAAACATCTTAAATGCCATATTCTTTAAAGCTCTGAAGTGTTTAAAAACAACCTATCTATAATACATCTGTTTGATCTTAGAAACATAGCTAATATGACTATAAGTTTGATTGTAATGAATAATTACTAAGTTGCATTTTTATATCTTAATTAGTTGATAAAAAGAACTTCCATAGACTAACAACTTACATTACATTATTAAATGAGCTGTATAGTTACAATACTTTGAACAGGAGTAGAAATATATGTACAATATTTTTTAACAAAAATAATCTCAATTTTATATTAATATATACAATTTTTATACAATATACAATAATTTAATTCAATGTAGAATATTTAAAACTTGTATTAGGTTTTGAAAAGTACATTCAATATTCTATCTTTTTATCTTATCATTTGTATATTCCCCTTTTTGGAATTGATTTAATATTGTACACTTTATTCTATTATAACTGTTGCCTCCTTTTCTCAAACAAGCATCTTAAATTTAATTTCCTTTATTCTGCTTATTTCCTAAACACTACTGATAACAACTTGTAACCAATCACCTTAAACAATGGCAAATATCCACAACCCATTTGAAAACCTAAAACCACCTACCTAACTCTTGGAAATGTGAGCATCACATCTTAAAATTTCTGTGGTTTGAGGATAATGGTGTCTTTAGGAGAGTCTGAAAAAAATTAGGTTAAATGTCAAATCATGAGTGATGAAACTGTATTTTTTTGTCAGTCTCTGGATAATGGGAAAGTGTAGGACTTTTCCTCCATCCTGCTAGAATCATCTGTGAGGCTGGATCATCTTAACTAACTCCCTCAAAATTGTCCTGATCACTTTGTAATCCAAATCTGATCTTTGAGTGGTATTTGTCAGTTTAATGGCATTATCATAGTCCTGTGAAATTATCATTGTGAGGCCGTATTATATGATACTTCAGAGACAGCATTAGGTCATATTGTTTATTTATGTATTTATTTATGTATGTATTTATTTATGTATGTATGTAGGTATGTATGTATGTATTTATTTATTTATTTGGTAAATTATTTTGGGTAGTTCTCCTTTCTTCTTTAGATGCTTATATTTTGAAAGGTCTTGAAATTCTTCAAAATGGTTGATTTTATTTTCCTGAACTGACAAAAACCCTAAAACCCTGTTCTAATCCTAACTTTGTAGAGTTTCCAAATCTAAACTTTATTAATTTTGATGTGTGGTTTTTCCAAAATTTTTGATCCCTCTTCTATAGATGTTCAATCATCTGATGCTAAATGTTCTCTTTGGTTTTTTTTTTTTCCCTGATAGGCATTAGTTTCTTTAATTTTTCTGGGAGAAATTTCCTCCAAGATAATATAAAATGACTGAGCTAACTTGGACAATGGATTCTTCTCAGAGTATTCATGAAGGCAAAGCCAAAGGATTGTTTTGTCTATCTCTTGTTGATATATATTGATTAATCTATTGTCTACCTTTGCCACAATTTCTGCAAAATCCAAAAGATCATAGCCAAAGGGAAGTAAAGGGAAGCAGAAAGGAACAAAATGGAAGAGAAACAAGGGATGAACTTTTGTCTAGTCCTGTTTTATACTTCTTAGTCTACCCAGCCATATCACATCTTATCCCAACCTTCCTATGCTGAAATTAAAGGTGTGTGATCATAAGTGCTGAGGTTAAAAGTGTCTACCATTGCTGCCTGGCTGTGTTTCTCTTTTATACTGGACTGTCCTTTTGTAGTCCAGGGTGGCCAGATGCATCTCTGCCTCCAAACTCTTAGGATTTAAGCTGTATGCCACTACTGCTTGAAAACTGTGACTAACTCTGAGGTTGTCTCCGTCCTCTGATATTACCACACCTTAGCTTAGTATTGATGAAGGGGTTTTAAGGCTCATAGAAATTCCAAAGTTGGAGTAGATATAATTAAATAAAAATTAATTCTTCATAAAAGCATGCATTTCATGAATTACATACTATGCCAAATGTTGTTAGGGGCACAAATACACTTGAAGAGTTTTGTGGTCACCTCTTTTATTCTGTCATATCTTAAGTTTAAAAATGAATTAAATGTAATGGGTTTAATTAGGTTCAGACAAAAAAGGAGCCAAGTGACAATACTAAATTATGAAAGACAATGTGGTTATAGTTATCACAATGACATAAGCAGAACAATGTACACAGTAGGCTTACAAATAACAGTAAACATGGGAAAAGTGAATTATATGGTGGCAGACATCATTCATGGTGCTTTCAGAAGTGAAGTAGATAAGGAGCCTACTGAATTTTAATTTGATCTGTATAAGCAGAAAAATTCTCATACAAATGAAGGAATGACTACATCAGATTATGGCAAAAGGGAATTTCAGCCTATGAAATGATTTTCAGACTTGAGCCTCTTTGCAGTCCCCAAACCACTTGAATTAAGGAATGGTCTATTTCCTTTGAGGATGGACCTTGATAAAATACCCAAATGTTTTACTGGTAGCCTTTCCCCAGTCCTTCCCTAGAGGGACATATGGGATTTTACAAGGTAACTATACTCTGGGGGAAAACCTAACTTTCTGGGTTCTATTGAATAACTGGATTTGAACTGAACCTTGTGACCTGCCAGTTAAATTTGGGGGTTATGGAAGTTTGGTGATTAATGGATTGTTGGCTAAAGTCTGAATTACAGTGGGTCTAATGAGTGATCAAGCTGATCCTGTGGCTGGCCAAGAAAGAATAATATACTTAGAAATGTGTAGAATTATTACATTGGTTCTATGGACTGTAGAGTGAGGGCTATTATGCTTAAAAACATTAAAATATTTTAGAGTTGCCTCTGGCAAGGAATATAGTGACTCAAAAACAGTATTGTATCCCTGGAGAAAATGCAAAACTTAGTGCTGCCATCATCAAAAAGGTGGAAGATGTGGAAGTTGTAGTGAACACCAAATCTCCCTTTAAATATCCTATCTGGCCAGTGAGGAAAACAGAAGAATCTTGAAGAATGATAATTGATTGTGGAAAAATCATTCATGTAGTGGCACCAATTGTAGCTGTAGTAGTAGATTTGTTGTACTTGAGCAGATTAACCCATCTCCTAGTACATGATATACAATTATTGAACTAGTACCAATCTGTAAGAACCACTAGATAAAATTTGTTTTCAGTTGGAAAGTCAAGCAGTGCATTTTTACAGTTTTATCTTAAGGGATTATTAATTTTCTAGCTTTGTATCATATCTTAGTTCAAAGAGATTTTGATTATCTGTCATTTCTACCAAATATCAAAATGTTTCACTCTATAGCTGATGTGATGCTGATTGAACCAAGCAAACCAGAATTAAAATGACTTTGAACTTGTTGTTAGCACATGTGTGCAGCAGAAGATGGAAAATCAGTCAAAATAGAATTCACTGACTTTCTATATTAGTTGTATTCTTAGGAGGCTCGTGGTGTGGAACATGTAGAGATACTACTTGTAAGGTAAAGTAGAACATACTATACCTGGGCCTTCCCACAACTAAGAGAAAAACATAATATTTAGTGGGCCTATTTGTATGTAGGAGCCAGCACATTCTTCACTTGTGTCTTACTCTGGCTTATATAAGTGACTTAAAAGAACTTTCTGTACATGTCTTTGACATGAGAGGTGCTTCTTAGTTGTACCACAACTTCTGCTATTAGTCATGTGCTAAAGCACATGGAAAAAGTGAGTGTGCTCTCTTTTTGCCTCCTTGGGCTCACTCTTTCTAACAAGTTCTTTTCTTTATGAATTTTAGTGTACATTGAAGACCAGCTGAGAGATCTAGCCTTTACAGCCTTATGGACTTGACAACAACTGTCTTAGACCTTCTTTTGGTATAGACAGCTATTGTTGCTCTAACTGAAGCAAAAATCTGTAAGTTATTCTAGTAAATCCTATGTGTGTGTGTGTGTGTGTGTGTGTGTGTGTGTGTGTGTGTGTGTGTGTATTCAGTCAAACCATTCTTTTAAGTAATCCTATTGATGGATATACTCTCAAAAAAGTAGGTTAAACAAACATGCTGAATGCACATTAGAGTATCAGTCTGAAGTCTTATGAGACCTCAAAGTGTATTATTTATTAATCTGTGAAGTCTAGCAAAAGTTCTATTCTCTTATAGTATGAGGTTTTTATATAAGAATGTATTGTCGCAGTGAGGATATGAAAGCAGAAATTATGCCAACAAAGTAGTGTATGTTTCCCATACATAATGAAATTGGTTGGCTTTAACTCAGAGCTTTGGACCCAGATATGAGAATTGACTTGGGTCCTAGACCCAAGCTGTCAGCCTATGTATTGAAATACTCTAGTGCTTCACAAGTGTTTTTACAGAACACTTTGAATACCTGCTCTTATTACCAGTCATGTAAAAGACAAATATTTTTGAACTTGTATTGTAGTTTAGTAAGGAGGGCATGTCTGCCATACTCAAGACCCAATCAATCCCCAGAACTTCAAAACTCAAATTGATAACCTCCCCTCAAAAACAATACTTTCTACAGACAGATAAGGCATGGCTTCTAATTTGAAGGAAGAGAAAGATCAATAGCACAGTTAGCTTTGCATATTTTATTCTTCCTCTGTGCTGGGGCTAATTTGTCCACATAGCAAATACAATCTCTTTAAAGCTTTATCTGACACTTATCTATCTCTTCTGCTCAACCAGAAGTATTAGAAAATGTAGGCTTGTCTAAAGAAATAGCTTAGTCTTAACAAATGCCCTTTGTAATAAAGTCTTTATTTTTAATCTTGTGTGTGTGTGTGTGTGTGTGTGTGTACAACCTTGTGTGCATGTGGTGGCTAGATGAAAACATTGCATGTCCTGTTCTATACTCTTCACATTATTCCCTCAAAACACTATCAGCCATTGCTCCTGTAGTCAGCAAGCCCAAGTAATCTTTCTATCTGTTATCCATAGTTCTGGGGTTGTGAATGTGTTCTTGGGCACAGCTGATTCATTACATGGATTCAAACTCATGCTTTTGCAACACATACTCATATTATCAGCTCTCTGAAGTCCATATTCTGTATTTATTCTTTAAATTTATTTTTATAAAAGTGTAGATTGGAAGAATGTTATCTAGTATTAAAGTTGGTGTCCACAAAAAAACTGGGTGTTTGGTGGAGACTATGTGAAGACATAACAGGTCTGGGATTTGAAGAATACGAATAAAAATAAAAAAGCAAAAGACTTTTGCTACTTTGTCTGAAATCTGTTTAATAGTTATTGTAATGGAGTATGAAGAAATAACGCATTGCCTTCCTATGGTGGAAGGCCCATGACACTCAAAAATATGTTTTTATGAACATAAAGGAAAATGAGATTTAGAGAAGAATTTCATACACTTTCAATTTTGAAGAATGAAACAAGATTATGTTCATGATTGGTCAAGTGCAATTGGTTCTCAGTAGAATGTATGGGCTTCTAAGAGGCCTAGAGATCAGCCCAGCCTCAGCCAGTATAAACTGGTGATAATTAGTGCTTTAAAACTTGTGCTCCTAAGCACTTTCATATAAGCCAACCAGTGTCTGCCTGGAGTCTTAAGGAGAGTGGAGTCCATTACAAAATTTCTAAGTCAGCAAGAGTACACTGCCAAAAGCCAAGAGACCACTTCCAGAAGCCAAAGATACTAGCCAAACAAAGCTATTGCCACTGGATGTAGAGGGGCCTGGGGGACAAAAAGTACTTAAGATCTTCTCCATAATAATTTTTTCATTATTATGAAAAAAGTCATATATATTGTTTTTATCCTTGAATCCCATTGTTTAGGCTCCCTTCCCCATCTCAGTCACTGCTCTTCACTCCATCACTTTATGTCCCCTACCACCAAGGTTAGGAGGTCCCAAGGTCCGAAGGTGGCTTAGTTAAACATCCACTCCAGGAAAATCTGCTTTCCTCAATGTGGGGACATTAATTGAGTCAAGTGTTTCTCTGGAGGGAATGGGCTCCAAAGTGAGAGTCCAAGGTGCTTCAGATCCTAAACTGTTCAGTGGTTGTGGTTTGCAGCTTGGACATGCTAAGCTTTATTTGTTTAAAGTTCACAAATGAGTGAGTACATCCCCTGTTTATCTTTCTGAGTTTGTGAGAACTTACCCAGAAGGATATTCTCCAAATCCATCCATTTGCATGCAAATTTTAGGATATCAATTTTTCTTACTGCTGAGTAGTATTCCAATGTGTAAATATACCATACTTTGTTAATCCAGGTCAGTGGAAAGGCATCTAGGCTGTTTCCAGGTTCTTGCTATTACAAATAATGCTGCTATGAACATAGTTGAGTTAATGCCTTTGGAGTGTGAGTGTGCATCTTTAGGGTATATACCCAGAAGTGGTATTGCTGGGTCCTTGGGGAGACTGATTTTCAGTTTTCTGAGAAACTACCATACTGCATTCCAGAGTGGCTGAACAAGCTTTCACTCCCACCAACAATGAAGGAGTGTTTCCCTTGCTCAGCAACATCTCCAGCATAAGCTGTTATCTGTGTCTTTTATCTTAGCCAATTTGGCAGGTGTAAGGTGGTATCTCAAAGTTGTTTTGATTTGCATTTCTCTGATGGCTAAAGATGTTGAGCACTTTTTCAAGTGTCTTCCAGCCATTTGTAATTCTTCTACTGAGAAATCCCTTCTTAGTTCTGAGCCCCATTTTTTGATTGGGTTATTCAAGGTTTTGGGCTCTAACTTCTGAAGTTGTCTATATTTTGTAGTGATCAGTCCTCTGTCACTTCTAGGGTGGGTCAAACACTTTTCACATTCTGTTGGCTGTGGTTTTTGTCCTATTTACTTTACAGAAGCTTCTTAGTTTCAGGAGGTCCCACTTACTGATTGTTGTTCTTAGTGTCTGTGCTACTTATATTATATTTAGGAAGTGGTCACCTGTGCCAATTCGTTAGAGGGTTTTCCCACTTTATTTTCTGTCAGTTTCCTTGTGGCTTGGTTTATGTTGTGGTCTTTGATCCACGTGATTTGAGTTTTGTGCAGGGTGACAGGCTTGAAACTATTTGCATTTTTCTACCCACTACCATTCATCTACACCAACACAATTTGTTGAAGATACTATCTTTTTTCCACTGAGTACTTTGGATAACTTTGTCAAAGATCAGATGTTCATTGATTTTGCGGCTTATGTCAGGATCTTCAATTTGCTTCCATTGATTCATAAACCTGTTTTTATGCCAGTACCAGGCTGTTTTTATTTCTGTACCTCTATAGTTGAGTTGTGGATGTTGATGCCTCCTGAGTTTCTTTTGTTGAGCAATATTGTTTTGGCAGTCTAGGCTTTCCTATTATTCCAAATGAAATTGAGTATTTTTCTTTCAAAGTCTCTAAAGAATTGTGTAGGGATTTTGATGGTCAGTGCATTGGATCTGTAAATTGCTTTTGGTAGAATTGCCATTTTTACTATGTTGATACAACCTACCCAGGAAAATGAGAGATCTTTCCATTTTCTGATATCCTCTTCAATTTCTTTCTTCAGTGATTGAAAATTTTTGTCAAATAGGTCTGTTACTTCTTTGGTTATAGTTACTCCAAGGTATTTCATGCTATTTACATCTATTATAAAGGGTAATGTTTCCCTTATGTCTTTTTTGACTATTTTAATTTTAGTGTATAGGAAGGCTACTGTTTTCTTTGAATTAATCTTGTATCCTGCTACAGTGCTGAAGGTGTTCATCACCTATAGAAATTTCCTGGTAGGATTTTGTGTGTCACTTATGTATACAATCATATCATCTGCCAACAGAGATAGTTTCACTTCTATTTTGTATCCCTTTAATCTTCTTTTGTTCTCTTATTCCTTTAGCTGAAACTTTGAGAACTATATTGAATAGATAAGGGGAGAGAGGACATCCTTGCCTAGTTTCTGATTTTAGTGAGATTGCTTTGATCATTTCTTCATTTAGTTTGATGTTGGCTGTTGGCTTCTTATAAATCACCTTTATTATATTTAGATATTTTCCCTGTATTCCTCATCTCTCCAGGACATTTATTATAATGGAGTGTTGGATTTTGTTAAAGGATTTTTCAGCATCTAAGAATATGATCATGTGTTTTTTTTCCTTCAGTTTGTTTATATGATGTTAAAAAAATTTATCATTTTTCATATATTGAACCATTCCTGCATTTATGGGATGAAGCCACTTGATCATGGTGGATGATATTTTTTATATGCTGTTTTATATGGTTTACTGAAATTTTGTTGAGAATTTTATCATCAATATTCCTGAGGGATATTGGTTTGTAATTCTCCTTCTTTGTTGTGTCTTTTAGCTGCTTGAGCAATAGGGTAATTGTGGCCTCATATAAAGAGTTTGGCAATATTCTTTCAATTTCTACTGTGTGAAACAGTTTCAGGAGTATTGGCAATAGCTCATCTTTGAATGTTTGTTAGAACTCTGCACTGAAACCATCTTGACCTGGACTTTTTTACTTGGGAGACTTTTAAGGACAGCTTCAATTTCCTTTAGGGTTATACGTCTATTTCGGTATTTAATCTGATATTGATTTAATTTTGGTAAATTATACCTGTCCAGAAAGCTGTCCATTTCTTCTAGATTTTCCATTTTTGTGGAATATAGATTTTCAAAGTATGACCTGATAATTACCTGCATTTCCTGGGGATCTGCTTTTATGTCCCCCTTTTTATTTCTAAATTTCTTGATTTGGATACTCTCTCTGTTTTTTTATTTGTTTGGATAAGGTTTTGTCTATTTTGTTAATTTTCTCAAAGAATCAACTCTTTGATTCATTGATTCTTTGTAATGTTCTTTTTGTTTCAATTGTATTGATTTCATCTCTAAGTTTGATTATTACCTGCTGTCTATTCCTTCTAGGTGAGTTTGCTTCTAATTGTTCTAAGGCTTTCAGCTGCGTTGATAGTTCTCTAGTGTGATATTTCTCTAGGTTTTTTCATATAGACATTAAGTGCTATGAATTTTCCTCACAAGACTGCCTTCATTGTGCCCCACATTTTTGGATACATTGTGGAATCATTTTTGTTTTTTTAGGAAGTCTGTGATTTCTTTCTTAATTTCTTCCTTGACCTAAAGTTGATTCAGTTGATTGATGTTTGTTTTCCATGAGATGGTAGGCTTTCTGCGATGTTTGATGTTGTTGAACTCTAACTTTAGGCCATTGTGAAATATCTGATATGATACAAGGGACTATTTCCACTTTTTTGTATGTATTGATATTTGCTTTATGACCAATTGTGTGGTCAATTTTAGAGAAAGTTCCCTGAGTGCTGAGAAATATGTATATTCTTTTGCATTTGGGTGGAAACTTCTATAAATATCTATTAAATCCATTTGCATCATAACTTCTGTTAAACTCCTTATTTCTCTGTTGAATCTGTGCCTGGTTGACCTATCCGAGATTGAAAGTATAGTATTAAGGTCTTCCACTATTAGGGTATGAGAATTCATGTGGAATTTGAGCTTTAGAATTGTTTCTTTTACATACATATGTGCCCTTATTTTAGGGGTATAAATATTAAAGTTGAAATCCTATCTTGACCAATTTTTTCTGTGATGAATAATTAATGTTCACCTTGGTCACTTTTAATTGATTTTAGTTTGAAGTCTACTTTGTTTGATATTAGAATGGCTGTCCCAGCTTGTTTCTTAGGGCTATTTTAATAGAAAATCTTTTCCCAAACCTTTATTCTGAGCCTGTGTCCGTCTTCAGGTTTGAGGTGTATTCCTTGTATTCAACCAAAGGATGGCTTCTGTTTTTGTATCCATTTTGTTAGTGTGTGTCTTTTTATAGGTTGATTGAGTCCATTGATATTAAGGGATTTTAGTGACCACTGATTGATATTTCCTGTTATTTTTGGTGGTGGGTTGTATGTATTTCTCTTTCTCTGGGTTTCTTTTTTGTGAATTTATTGATTGTTTGTGGTTTTATGGTTGTATTGGGATTTTTAGGTTCGAGTTTTACCTCTATGCTTTCTGAATGATCAGATTTGTAGATAGATATTGTTTAAGTCTGACTTTGTCATGAAATGTCTTGTTTACTCTATCTATGGTGATTGTTAGTTTTGCTGGGTACAGTAGCCTAGGTTGGTATCCTTGCTCTTTCAGTGTCTGTCTAACTTCTGCCCAAGACCTTCTTGCTTTTATTGTTTCCATTGAATAATCAGGTGTTATTCTGATGGGTCTGCTTTTATAGATAAGTTGGCCCTTTTCTTTTGCTGCTCTTTAAATGTTTTCTTTGTTCTGTATGTTTTGTGGCTTGATTATTATGAGGTGAACCTCTTTTCTGGGGGGTCAAATCTAGTTGGTGTTCTGTAAGCTTCTTTCATCTTTATAGGCCTCTCCATTAAGTTGGAAAGGTTTTCTTCTATGATTGTATTTAATACATTATTTGTGCCTTTTTGCTGTTATTTTTCACCTTCTATTCCTATTATTCTCAGGTTAGGTCTTTTTATGGTGTTCCAAATTTCATGACTGTTTTGTGTTATGGCTTTTTGGTTTTAGTGTTTTCTTTTACTGATGTAACTATTTATGCTACTGAGTCTTTCACTCCAGAGATTCTCTCTTTCATCTCTTGGATTCTGTTAGTTATGCTTGTGTCTGTAGTTCCAGCTATTTTCTTCAGGATTTCTATTTCCATCATTGCCTCAATTTGTGCCTTTTTATTGCTTCTGTTTCGCTTTTTAGTTCCTGTAATGTTTCTTTGATTGTTTGGTTTTCCTTTTCTTGGTTTTCTTTCAATGATTTGTTCATCACTTACGATTTTTTGTTTGTATTTTCTTCTATTTCTCTAAAGGAATTTTTCATATCCTCTTTGAAGGCTTCAGTAATCTTCATACAGCTGTTTTTGCTGTTGCTTCCTTCTGATTACTTTTCATTGTTCTCTTCAGATCTTGTAGTTGTAGAACCATCAGTTTCTTCTGGTGTTGCCTTTTTGCTCTGTATATTGCTATAAGTATTTTTGCAGTGCTATCTGCCCATGGCTTTAGTCATTCACAATTAGTCAGTTCCTAGTCTGTTGTGGGTAGTCTTGTGCATCTCCTGTCTGCTCTTAACCAGGGTCTGTTTTATCTTTCACTCTGTTCTGGACAGAGGACAGTGTTTCTAATGCCCTCAGTCTTACAGTTTTCCCTGGAGAAGGGGCCCAGTCGGGCAGGTCCTAGAGATTTCTGCTGAGCCGAGTCTCAGATCAGACCCTTGGGTGTGAGCCTGATCCAGGAGAGGAATTCTCCGGACTGTGGCCCCGGTGATGGGAACCGCTCACCTTTGACTTTGGTCTGGATGGGGATAGAGTTTCAAAGCCCTCAGTCCTTCTCTGATGATGCAATTCACCCTGGAGATGGGGCCAAGTCAGGCAGGGCCTAGGACCTTCTTTGACTTTGCTCTGAATCCCCCATAATAAATAATAAGGCTTGACTCAACATGTTTTCAGAAGCTGAGAAGTTCCTTCAGCATCATATTGTCTGCCTCTCCCAAGGGGAAAATAGGACCCTGAGAATAGAGGAAACCCTGATTCTTGACCCTAAACCAGCCACTCCCTAACAGTTCTGAAAAGTGCTATTTGACCAACTTCTTCATGAATGTTATTTCTCCTCTCTCTCTCTCTCTCTTTCTCTCTCTCTCTCTCTCTCTCTCTCTCTCTCTCTCTCTCTCTCTCTCTCTCTCCCCTTTCTCTTTAAATATGGGTGTATGTGTGGGCACTTTGTGTATATGTTTGTGGAGACCAGATGTCAATATCAGGTATCTGTCTACTGGTCTCTACTTTATAACATATACTTGTAATCCCAGAATCCCAGAGCTGAAGACAGAAAGGTTGATTTTAGTGGTAAGTCTGAGCCATACAATAAGATTCTGACTCAAAAACCTAAAAAGAGAAAAATTGTACTTGCCTAAGTGCATTTTAGTTTTTGGAGAAATTGGGTTCAAACAGTGTGAGGAAGTTTATGCCTTCATATCTCATCTATTTTGACAAAATCAGATGTCTAGCATGGAACATAGATAGCCCTTTGAAGCTAGGAGGGAGGTCCAAGTTTTTGATAGTATGTGAGTATAAAGGGAAGCCACCAAGTTTCTCTGATTCATGTCTTATCATCAGAACTTGGAAAGAAGAAGACATTCTTGAAGGCCACTGGCAGCTCCCAGAGAAAGCTGCATGCTTTTGAACATAAACAAAGTGAAAAATGTTTCTTTTATTCAAATTAACCCCCCTCCTGTGTTTTTAAATGGTTCTCAAATTCCCATTTACATGCTACAGTGATGAAATGACTCAAAATCATTTGAAATCTGAACTGATTACAAAGGATTGAATTTCAGCAAATGTGACAAAATGACCATGAGAAAATCAGAAAAGGACTTCACTCTGATGTTTAATAAAAGGTCAACCAGATACTACTGTGCCTTCCTTTTTTCTATTCTTTCACATTCCATACAGCTTCTAAATCTATGCCCAAAATAATTACCAA
Organism: Sigmodon hispidus; assembly: GCA_004025045.1. NCBI lineage: Eukaryota > Metazoa > Chordata > Mammalia > Rodentia > Cricetidae > Sigmodon > Sigmodon hispidus. Next base: position 107,405 of record PVIH01005395.1, read on the forward strand.
ATACTAAAGATGAATGTTAGAGATCAGCTGCACTTATTTTGTTTTATTTCTTTTAAATTTAGAGTTAGAACATTCTGGTGGGTGACCTGAAACAAAAGCTTTTCATTTCATATTGTAAAATATGTTGTAAAGCACAGTTCTTTCTATTAAAAACCAAACATGCAAACTTCAATTAAAATGCATAGCATGGCTTCCTCACAGGGGGCTTTTGAATCATGCAGGCATGAAATGTTGCATGAATTTCTTGTTATACCAGAAATACCTTCCTGGGGTCTTGGTTTAGGATCTGGGCTATCTGGACCTTCCAAGATAAAACGTGAGTGTTGATATTCTGCACATTTACCTCCTTTGCCAAGATATCTACCTTGCCATCTGTCTCTACTTCTGCCAGAAGATTCCTGTAGCTTAAAAGTCCAGAAAGGTCTGAACAACAGGAGGAACTTAGGAAAATAATGTCACAATAAAATATTACAATCATTTTTTGCTAACTTTGTCTTGACACACTGTGTCCTTCTGTGCTGTGCAGTGAGGATGCTCTCAAAGTGTTTTTTTTTAAATGGCAAAGCCAACTTCCTATGGTAGACACAGTTGGAATTCAGTATCAGAAATATAATTTTCCATTGGCTCTGTTGACTAGAGATGACTAGGTAAAAAAATAAACCCCCAGTGAAGAGCATTCCATAGAGAATAAAATTGTGTTTTCAAGGTCAGCCCCTTGACAGGCAAAAGATTTAAGAGAATTGGAAAGGAAGTAAATATAATATTTTCATCTCAGCCTTTAAAAACAAAGCCTAATACACACAATAGTGACTGGAAGGGGTAGGAGGGGGAAGGGAGCTTGAACAAGGATATACACGGATAAAAAAATATGACTTTATTCATAACAAAAAATAAAATAAAATAAACAAAAATGAAACAGGATGCCTGAATTGGCCAGAAACTTTATTATTATTATTATTATTATTATTATTATTATTATTATTATATTTTATGATAAAGAGTCTCACATAGCCTGAAATGATCTTTTAATACTCCTGTCTCCACTTCTCATCTACTGAGATTACAGGCATGCACCACGATGTCTGACTCATTGGCTGGAAATTTTAAAAGGTCAAGTTAATGACAGGTGCCTCATTATTTGTTCTGTGATCTTAACCAATGTCAAAGTGAGGCTACTTAACCATTGTTTCATGATTTCTATGAAAAGCATTGTGAATGTCCCATGATATACCAGCTCACAAAACCTAGCACTTGTTTTTTTTTGTTGTTGTTGTTGTTTTGTTTTTGTTTTCTTTGATGATGCTTAGAAAATTAATCAACAATTTTCTGATTATAAAAAAGTCACTTTTTTCCTTTTTCTTATAGCACTCTAAAGATTTCAAATGTTCTATCTTCCTGCATTTTCTCCAAGATATTATTTTCCTGTCTCTTCCACCATTCATCTGTGATTGCATAAAACTTAATCTACTAATCAACAGAAGAGGGCACATCAGGAAACTTTGCAATCAGCTTTGCGTAGGATATGGAGCCCCAATACCTTTGACTGCTATGTGGATTCTTGAGCAGCATTCTCAAGAATAAACATCTATTCTATCTTTTTGTACTCTTCCTTTGGCACTTCATGGAGACAGTGTGAGTTGACGGTCTTGAAGGGTTCCCAGATTTCTGACAGTAGGAGTTCTTATTTCCTTACTTCCTCCATCTCTTGTTCTGTTTTTTGAACTGGATCTTACAGACTGGTCTGGAACTTGTGATCTTCTTGCTGGAGCCTCCTGAGTGCTGAGAATACAAAAATGCCTATTTATGCTGCTCATTTACTTACTGGAGCATAATTAAATTCCCTATAGCCAGCCTTTAAAAGAAAATGAGTTTTTCCTCACCCACACCTGCCAGAGGCCAACACTGCATTGTGTCATAGAGACTTTTAACTTAAAATTTACTGAGAAATTTGCTGAAGTAGAAACTGTCCAGGAAAAAGTAAACACTGAGAGTTACTAGGCATGAAGGCACATAGTCCATTTTTTTTTTTTAACATTTTCTTGATGCAAGTGCAGAGGTCTTGATTTCTAGGTGTATTATGGTGAAATGATGGTATGTATAGGCTAAACGAAGTATATTTTCAGCTTGCTAAATTATTAGCTATGCTTGCTGTCTCAAGTCTTTCAAAATGGCATTTCTCTCTGAATTAAGTCTCAGACAGCTACAAGTTGATAGACTGGTATGGAAGCAATTGGAAGTTTTAGTGAAGCTGAGAATAGTTCAGAATGGTGTCTAAATAGGTAGTGGTATTTTCAGGAAGGGTGGCCCCTTGTAGCTTTTATCTTCATTTTTAAGGTTTTGGCCTTATAAGAATATCAGCATATTTTAACTCCCTGATGTCTCTGAGTCAGCACTGGACTCCAGAGTGCTCCCACTCACACATTTGGATTATTTTGCAATTCAGAACTTGATTTTCCTGCTGTGACAGATGCCTTTGGCTTTGTTTATAGTGCAATAAATTCAAATAAACATTTATGAGGGTAAGCAATCATATTTTATGCAACCCAATTATTCTCCCTTAAAAAGTCACTTTTAAAAATGCATGTGAATTATTTTCTATGGATGTCAGCACATCCAGCTAATGAAAGTTATTGTAGCATTAACATTCTTTTCATGACTGTTTATTATTTTTTTGTGTCAAGTTTAGAAGATTACTCTCCATTTGGTTTTTCTACCTTCATAAAAAAATTAGAACTTTTTCTTATGGTTGTTTTGTTTTGTTTGTTTTAGGCAAGATTATGCTATTAACCTGGGCTTGTCTAGAACTTCTAAATTTCTTTTTTTTAAAAAAAAAAAAAAATTCCAGTCTACTAGATAAGAAATTACATTTGTTTTACATATTATAAATGCATAGTAAGAAATTAGAGTCAGCTACTCCAGAAAAAAAACAATGTTTTTTTTTTTAAATATAAAGAAAGTCGAAATGACTACATAAATGTTAGTTTATGAACATCAGAGACTTCTAATTTAGATTGCCATCTTGGCTGAGGGATACAATACTTTCCTGTGTGTTGGGAATCCATTTTGTTTTCCTATCAAAGCATAACTGGTCTGCTTCTGTGGAATTATATGAAATGGGATGAGAGGACCTTTCTTGGTTGTTTTGTTTGTTTTTAGGGTTTTTTTTAACCTACCAGTGAAAGGGGAATACATTGAAAGGGACTTTTGGTTCTAAAGTATGTATATCAGTCTGTATGCCTATTCAGACATAGCAAGTTTCCTCAAGGAAATATTTTGAATGTCAAGAGAAATGATGGGAAGAAAAGATGAGGGAGATGGTGTGAGTCATCATAGGGTACAGGTCTTTAGAGTATTTTGTTAAGAATGATCTTTTGCAGATACTCAGTATTATTGTCTTCAGTGGGTAACCTATTTTATGTCAATTCATTGCCCCCTTAGAAGCTTGCAGTTTGCTGGTAAGAAACATCCCATACCATCAGAGCCCACTGGTTGAAAGAAAATTTGTGTATGCTGCAGTAGTACATGTGAGACTAGAACATGGGAAGATTTCTGCTTTTCAGAAAGAATCTTGAAAAACTTACATGTGTATACTGTATATTATACTGTCAAATTACTTAATGGTATCATATCCAGTCTTTAATTCTATATCCGCTGACAGTTTCTTCAGATGATGACATTTTGATCATCAGAACTAGAACCAGCACCTGTCAGCCATATCCTGAAGCTTGAAATTCAAGAAGCTATGAGGAAACACCAAATAAGTATAGCCTTGTGGTAGAAGACATCAGTTAATATTAATTTGGCTGCTTGGTAACTCTTGGGGTCTTTAATATCCTTGCGCTGTGGCTTCTGCTATAATTTGGCTGATGAATATTTCCCAAAAGCCCATGGGTTAGAGGTTCTGGGATAAGCAAGCAACCAGGAGAGAGTGGAGCCTGCCTAATGGTACCTACTGGGAATGTATTTAGATCATTGGAGGTGTGCTTTCAAGTGGATTGTGCCCTCCAACTCTATTTAATTTTTATGCTCCCTTTCTGTGGAGAGGGAGGACTAGTTTTTCTTCACCAATATACCCACCATGATATGCTATCTTTCCAAAGGAACAGGAACAAAACAGTCATGTTTAGAAACCTCTAATTCCATGAGTCAAAATAAACATTTTTTTTCTTAATAAGTGAATTATCTCACATTATTTATATAGCAATGGGAAGCTGATTAACAGTTTCCTCACTTAGGGCTAATAGTATTCACTTTTTTGAGAATATTGTAAGCATTAAGTAAGAAAATATATGTAAACTATAAAATATCCATCATAGTCTTGGAATAAAATAGCTACTCAAAATACAGTAGCTTTATTATTTTTATTATGTTGATTTTACTTTATGGCAACTCTGACATAAAACAGTTAAACTGATTTGCATGTCCTACTTAAATATGCTGCTCACTTTGGTTATTTAAATCCATTTTTATTCCACATTCAGTTTGAAGTATACTACATGTCATGAATATTACTTCCAGTCTGCAAATGAGAAACACTAAGAAAATTATTTCCAGCAATGTATAATAATTATATTTTTGATTTAGCATTTTAAAAATAACCAGTCACACTTCCAAATATCAAAGTATAATATTTTCCTTTCTGCAGATGGCAAATATTTTTTTATCTATTGCAACACTACAGCATAAACACGACAGCACGGCTGTCTTGAGTTTAAAATCAGTGAAAATAAATTTTACTTAAGGCAAAGGTAATGAATGCATACTTCTCACTATTTGAGGTATATGAACTGGAGGAAGAGATGTCAAAAAGGAACCAAAATGGGAAGCTGTCTTATATTAAAATTCAAGCAACATCTTCTCTTCCTCTTCTTTCTTCTCTTCTTTTTGTCTCTGCTACTGCTGCTTTTACTCTGCCTCTTCTGCTTCTGACTTTTATTCTTATTCTTCTCATCTTCTCCTCTTTCTCCTTCATAAACTTTACCTGGATTACTGTGTCATTATAACCTGTGAATTCTGTAATAACAATGTTGTATCTTGCACAAACATCATGAGTCTTGTGATTCACAAGTGACTTTCTGGCTTGATTCAGAGGACAGTCAAACCAGATCAAAACTTTTATGAGGCTACATCAATTTCTGTAGTACTATAACTTCTAGTACCTGTGAAATTTTCACTCTCTTTCTCTCCATTTTATCCTAAGTTCTCAGGCCATTCTTTGGTCTATAACATTTATTAGACTCCTTTCTACTTCTGTATTGACACTGACTCCAAGTAACTTTCTTGAATGTGATTGCAAGCTAATTCTTCATTTTGCCTTCTGTGTACTTCCATAATACAGTTTCATATGCTTCCCAGGTCACTGAATATTTTATATTTGTTCCTGGAGTCCACTGTGGTCATGGGGCCTTGGATCTGTTTTAGCAAGTTTGTTCATCTGAAAGAAACTTTTTAGAGAGGATGGCTATCATAATGTGTTGATGCTATATTGTGAGAGTTGTCATGGCCAAGCAAGTCTATGCTGTTTGTGGAACCTACAGTGGAGAATTCAATGAATTTCTTTCTTGCTCTTGAATTACTCCTTTGACTCAGAAAGATGTCTGTGATCTAGGTAATGTTGCAGATGAACATGCATGAATAAAAGATAAAAAGACTTTTTCCATTTAGAGTAGAAATGTGATTTTGTCATTTTTGAAAGCTAACTTTGAAATTGAGAATGGAGGTCTGTGGAGCTTGTCCTCACACACTCTGTAGCAGACAGAGATAAACTGGGTCTGCCAGGGTCCCCTCAGCTGATGCTTAGGGAATTTGCATGGCCAGCTGCCTCCAACTGATCAATCAGAGAAGGATTGAAGACTTGAAATCCAGTCCCCTGCCAAGAGCAGAGGTAGAGATTGAAGAATCCTTTTATTCAGAGGAGACAGGAGACACACAAGCTCACATGCCACAACTGACTAGGAGACACCGAATCATGAATCACTGAAGCCATGGGCAGATGCCTGTGCAAAAATATATATATAATATCATAAAGAACAACAGGGTAAATCCAGAAGAAAGTGGCAGACATACAACTACAAGACCTGAACTGTGCGATGAAGAGGAAACAGAAGGAAGCAACACCAAAAATTCTTTTATGATGATTATCAAAGCTCTCAAAGAAGATATGAAAAAATGCCGTTAAGAAATAGAAGAAAATACAAACAAAAAATTGGAAGACATGAACAAATCTATGAAAGAAAACCAAGAAAAAGTAAACTAAAAAATGAAAGAAACATGCCAGGAAGTAAAAACTGAAATAAAAGCAATAAAAAAGGCACAAAATGAGGCAAAAATGGAAATAGAAAACCTGAAGAAAAAAGGTGGAACCAAAGATACAAGCATAACAAGCAGAGTTGAAGAGATGGAAGATAGAATCTCTGAAGTGTAAGACTCAGTAGCTCAAATAGATATATCGGTCAAAGAAAATATTAAAATCAAAAAAGCCGTAACTTAAAATGTTCAGGTAATCTGGGACACCATGAAAAGTCCTAACTTGAGAATAATAGGAATAGAAGAGGGAGAAGAATACCAGCTCAAGGCACACATAATGTTTTCAATCAAATCATAGAAGAAAACTTCCCTAACCAGAAGAATGAAATGCCTATAAAGATACAAGAAGCTTACAGAAGAACAAATAGATATGACCCCCCAAAAAAGTCAGTGTGCCACACTATAATCAAGCCACAAAACATATAGAACAAAGAAAAAAATTTAAGGGCTGCTAAAGAAAAGGACCAACTTACATATAAAGACAGACCCATCAGAATAACACCTAACTATTCAATGGAAATGATGAAACATAAAAGGGCTTGGTCAGAAGTTATAAAGACACTAAAAGTACATGGCTGTCAAAATAGAATACTATAGCCTACAAAATTATCAATCACCATAGACAGAGTAAACAAGATATTTCATGACAAAGTTAGACTGAAACACTATCTATCTACCAATCAAGCACTACAGACAGTATTAGAGGGAAAACTCCAACCTAAGGACCCCAGATGCACCCATGAAAACACAAACAATCAATAATTGCACGGAAGAATACTCCAGAGAAAGAAAATACCAACAAGTTACCATCAAAAAGGGGCAAAAAATATCAATCAGTGGTCACTAAATCTCTTAATATCAATGGACTCAAATCTCCTATAAAACATGATATACTAACAAGATGGATACAATAACAGAAGCCATCCTTCTGTTGCCTACAAGAAACACACCTATAACACAAAGACAGACACAGGCTTAGAGTAAAGTGTTGGGAAAAGATTTTCCAGTCAAATGGTCCTAAGAGACAAGTGGGGGTTGCCATCCTAATATCTAACAAAGTAGACTTTAAGCTAAAATCAATTAAAAGGGACCAAGATGGTCATTACTTATTCATCACAGGAAACATTGGTCAAGAGGAAATTTCAACCCTGAATATTTATGCCCCTAGTATAAGGGCACTTGCCTATGTAAAAGATTCACTGCTAAAGCTCGAATCCCACATCAATTCTTATACCCTAATAGTGGGAGACTTCAATACCCCACTTTCAACCATGGATAGGTCAAACAGACAGAGACTCAACAGAGAAATACGGAGTCTAAAAGAGGTTATGATTTAATAGATATCTACAGAAGCCTCCACACAAATGCAAAGGAATATACACAATTCTCAGCTCCTCATGGAACTTTCTCCAAATTGACCACATAATTGGTCATAAAGCAAATATCAATAAATACAAAAAAATGAAAATAATCCTTTGTAACGTATCGGACCACCAGTACCTAAAGTTAGAGTTCAAAAACATCTAATAACAAAGAAAGCCTACCAACTCATGGAAACTAAACATCATTCAGCTGAACCAACTTTGGGTCAAGGAAGAAATAAAGAAAGAAATCAAAGTCTTCCCAGAATTTAATGAAAATAAATCCACAACATATGTAAACTTGTGGGATACAATGAAAGCAGTCTTAAGAGAAAAATTCATTGCTCTAGATGCCTACATGAAAAACCTAGAGAAATCTCACACTAGAGACCTAACAGCTCAGCAGAAAGCCTTAGAACAATTAAAAGCAAATTAACCTAGAAGGAGTAGACGGTAGGAAATAATCAAACTTAGAGCTAAAATCAATACAATTGGAATAAAAAGAATCAATGAATCTAAGAGTTGTTTCTTTGAGAAAGTCGACAAGATAGATAAGCTCTTAGCCAAACTAATCAAAAGAGAGAGAGAGAGAGAGAGAGAGAGAGAGAGAGAGAGAGAGAGAGAGAGAGAGAGTTCAAATCAATGAAATCAGAAAAGAAAACAGGTACATAACAACAGACCCCCAGGAAATCCAGAGATTTATCAGATCATACTTTGAAAATCTGTATTCCCCAAAAATGGAAAACCCAGAAAAAATGGACAGCTTTCTGTATAGGTATCATCTACCAAAATTAAATGAAGATCAGATTAAGTACCTAAACATGCCTATAACCCTTAAGGAAATTGAAGTTGTTATTAAAAGCCTCCCCAAAAATAAAAGCCCTGGTCCAGATGGTTTCAATGCAGAATTCTACCAGACATTCAAAGAAGAATTACTACCATTACTCCTCAAACTATTTCACACAGTAGAACCTGAAGAACTCAAGAGTCTAGTGCCCCAAACCTTGAATAACCCAATCAAAAAATGGGGTTCAGATCTAAAAAGGGAATACTTAGTATAAGAATTACGAATGGCTAAAAGGTACCTGAAAAAGTGCTCATCATCTTTTCCCATCAGAGAAATACAAATTAAAACAACTTTGAGATACCATCTGACATCTGTTAGATTGGCTAAGATAAAAGACACAGAGGACAGCCTATGCTGGAGAGGATGTGGAGCAAGGGGAACACTCCACCATTGTTGGTGGGAGTGTAAGCTTGTTGAGCCACTCTGGAATGCAGTATGGCTGTTTCTCTGAAAATTGAGAATCAATCTCCCCAAGGACCCAGCAATACCACTACTGGGTGTATACTCTAAAGATGCATAGTCACACTCCAAAGACATTAGCTCAACCATGTTCATAGCAGTGTTATTTGAAATAGCAAGAACCAGGAAACAACCTAGATGTCTCTCAACTGAAGAATGGATTAACAAACTGTGGTACATCTACACAATGTAGTACTACTCAGTAGCAAGAAAAAATGATATCCTAAAATTTTCAGGCATATGGATGGATTTGGAGAATATCCTCCTCAGCATGGTATCACAAACTCAAAATATAAGCAGGAGATTTACTCACTCATTAGTGGACTCTAAACAAACAAACAACCAAGATAAAGCAAAGCATGCCCAAGCTGCAAACCACAACCACTGAAGAGTTTGGGATCAGAAACACCCTGGCTTGACTGACTCCTTGCATCCCACTCCCCCTAGAGGAACACTCAACTTACTCTTGAGGGAATGGAGAGAAAACTGCCTATGCCAGGAGTGGAGATTGAACTAAGCAATATTGGGGCAGTGCAATCATGGGACTGCCTGTTGCCTGCCTAGGATGGGACGGAGATTTGCGGGTAAGAAAGAATGACCTGATGTGGTGGGAGGGGGAAGGGACCTTGAATAAGGATATACAAGGCTAGAAAGTGTGACTTCTTTGTTAGTAATAATAATAATAATAATAAAAGAGTTTGGCAATATTCCTTCAGTTTCTACTTTATGGAACAGTTTCAAGAGTATTGGTCTTAGCTCTTCTTTGAATGTCTGGTAGAACTCTGCACTGACTTTGTTGTTCATAATAATAATAATAATAAGAAGAAGAAGTAAAAAAAATAAAATATAATATAATTGAGAATGGTATCCATAGTTAACCATTTGTGGATCTTGAAATCAATGATTAGTAGGTTGAGACCAAATATAATTTTTTTTTTTAGAAAATAAAATAGAATTTAAAAAGTGAGCATCTTATTAAGGATATGCTCTCTTGTTTTTACCTATCTAGTATCATGGTAGTGCATTTGGGTATTTTAGGTTACCAATCAATTGTATCTTTTATTAAAGTTCTCTAGTAGAAAGTTTAAAAATATGTTATTTTATCTCTTTTGTGCAGTGACCAAATGCTTGACATAAAGTAATTTTAGGAAGAAATGGGGAAATAACATTTGAAAATGTATGGTAAATAATGTATTTTAATATAAACTTATTTAAACATTTAAACATATACAATACATATTGACCATGTTATCCCCTTTTTCTTCAAACTCCATCTAGATCCATTCTCTCCTTCCCATTTTCTTTCAACATGGATTCTGTTCTTTATCTCTCTTTTTCTCTTGTTCTCTCTTCGTCTTTCCTTAAATATTCCCTCACTTACCTCAGTCCAGTTTTTGCTGTCTAGATAATCACAGATGGGAACTATTAACTAGAGCATGGTTGCCACACAAAGAGACTCTTCTTTCTCAGAAGCCATTAACTTTCAATTGCTTCTTAGTTAGAGGAGAAACTTGTTAGTCCCTCCCAACTCCACTCTAGAAGTTTTCTTGGCTTAATATTGTGTAAGCATTCATTTTGCTTTGAATTTATGAGTATATCATTCCTGTCACATTGAGAAGTACTTTTTTCTGGTCCTCCCAGATTTTCCTGAATCTTATCAGCTTTCACTCTCCTCTTCTCTGATGGTTTTTGTGCCTTAGGGGATGGAGGGTTATAGATTTCCTATTAATGGCTGGGCATTCCATTGATTCTTAAACACATATACTTTGTAGCATCAAAGTTCTCACTGGTTGAGAAGGGGAATGGAAAGCCAAAGACTGGGGTCTCTATTATGTCAGTTTGGGGAAAGCTTAGGGAAGTTAAAACTTGTACTTGTTGTATGTTGTCAAGGAGTAGGTAGAAACCTATGTCTAACTGTCTTAGCCATCTTATCTGGTGTAGTAAGGGTGACGAGAATGAAATACAAGCTATAATTGGTATCAAAGAAGCACTTACTCTTAGGGATTAGGAGGAGGTATGCTTTGTAGTTTGGAATGTTGGTCATGTTCATCTCTTATTTAGAGTCAAATATATGTCAGCTTTTTATTTTAATATAATGGCAAAAGAATGTCTTTGTCTGATATTAATGTTTTAGAAAGTTGTTTATGTTCTACAGAAATTGAATAGGGTTGTGTGCAGGCAACTCTCAGATTTCAGATGTTGCTTTTTTCTTAGTAGCATGTTTATCAAAGGACAGGCATAATTCAAGGACGTGAATAACAATATGGCAATTATGTTCATATCAGAATACATATGTGATTCAGTTGATTAGCTGTAGTGGTGGTTTAATATATAGGGCAGGTATTTAATACTAAGTTCACTTAAAAGAAAAGGAAATAATATCTGGAATATGAATTTCAGGAAATTCTATGTCCCTTTTCAATTTTATTTACTATATCTAAAAGAACACTTTTGGAAGTTGCTAAAGTAATCTTAGTAACAAATTTGGCTATCCTCAAGACAAATGGAATGAAGTATTTCTATAGATTAAGATGTCTTTTAGATATAGAGTTTGTGACCTTCTTTATTTAATGAATCCCAGAATCCCCATAGACAGTCTGGAACCAATAATTTTCAAGAGAAAGCATTCAGGATCCTGTGGTGGAAATGTTCTCTATATGCTGTAAATAAAGTAACTGGTTTGGACTATGTGGAGCATGGTAGAAGTGGACGGAGGATCAGAAGAGAGACAGGTAGGAGGAGGATGGAGTCAGTCAGTCTCCATTTGACCTCAAAGGAAGAACCATGTAAGGGATCCAGGTGAGCCATGCGCCAGGATACATGGCAGATAGAATACTAGAAATGGGTTGAATTAAGATGAAAGAGCTAGCTAGTAATGTGCTTGTGATATAGACCAAACAGTATGAAATTATTATGAGCATCTGATTCATTTCTTTGCACGGGAGGGGGAAAGCCGTGGTGGGCAAGGTCTGAACTTCTGGCCCAAATAGGGCCAGAAATCTTCTACAACAGGATCCAGCAAGGATGTTTCAGTGTAAGGCCCAAGTTTTATCAGGCTCCATTGGAAAGACAGCCTGCTGGGCTTCCAGGAAAACTTAAAGCTAATAATGAATGAATCGTGGCACAGAGTGGGTTAATAGCATATTGCTGAGAAATCATTTCTAATAATGGTGAATTCTACAACACAACAATATACTGGCATTAAATTCAGTATCATATTACTTTACATTTACTTTTATGCCTCTAGGGAATGGAATAGAATGGGTTTTAGCTCCTTTCATAAAGAAGGTCATAAAAGCATGATGTTATTTTATTAAGAAAATAGAAATCTCAGTAAAATATAGACCAAAAATAGGTGCTGAGCAAAAGTGAGACAATTTTTATTCCTATGTGATCAGCTGGTGAGAGCTGTGTAATTTTTGTGACTTTGTTTTTTGGCTCTGAAGGTGGTTAGTGGCTTCGAATACCTGGCCTCTGTTCTTAGGTTATACTGTTTAGGTCCAACCTATCTGTGTATATTTGAGTTACGCTTTGCATAGGATGTTTGTGTCTGAGTCTAGAAACATGCTGAATCAGTGATTGAATTAAACAGCAATGTTTCTGATAACAATCAATACTTTTGAGAAAAAGCAGGTACTGGGTGAAAAGTGTTTACCTATAAATCTGAATTAATCTTATGACCGTCTGTAGTATTGGATACCATTAACACTACAATTTCATAGGATGGAGGCACCAAGGCTTTGAGAAATTAAATACCTTATTCAAGGTCACACAACAAGTGAATAAAAGCCTAGACTCATTTATGTGGGAGAGAAAACTAAAAGGCACACTGCATGGAATACAAAAAAAAAAAAAAACATGTTTGGTAGGCAATTGTGTTTGCATTTTTTTATGCCAACTAAACAGAAAATATCCACTGCATTTTTATTGTTAAGCACAGTGGTGAGCACTGAGTCTCCACTGTATTCTTAATAACTCAAACAAATGAGATTTCAAAAAAGTGTCAAGAGTGTTCTGCAATTATAATATGTGTACCTATCATTAGTGATGTAGGAAAATGATGGTATCCAAATTAAAACACCTGTGGAAGACATTCCACACATAGTATCTTAAGATTTAAATTGCATCACATGTATCTTTGCAATAAAACCTTATTTTGTCCACTTTTCATAAAAGAATTCTGTAGCAATGAAATCTCACACAACTTCCTTAACTTACGTAGTGTTGAAACTCATGTTTCTCAATGTCAGAATCCATATAGGTGCAGGCATCTGACTTTGTATTAAAGAGCTGAAGGAATTATCTGCTTCACTCTGCACCTTTTCCCTGAGTCTGGCCAAAACATCTTTGCCACCTGTAAAGCCCATAATAACCAAGTTCTGGAATGAATACATTCCCCCCCAGGACCTGTACTTGGCAGGACTACATGACCAGGTGTGTACCTTCCTACTAGTGCTTCCCTGCCTAGAACTGCCTTTTGAACTCTGTCTACGATTTCTTTAGCCGAAGACATTTATGTATCCATTCAATTCTGCCTGACTCAGAGTTCCTGACTCTATTCCCATGATTTCTGACCCAGTGGGGACTTAACCCAATTCTAGGCCCCTGCTTCTCTCTCTGTTTAGCTTTCCAGGTCTAGGTCACCTATTCTTTGTAGGTTAAAATACAAATTCAATTGTTTGTTTTTCAAATACCAGTTTATAGTAAACTATTGAATGTACTCTGAGGAATAAATGTATTTGCTGGCCATTTGGTTCTGAGACATCTTTTGTTTGCCCTCAAGTATATCTGAGATTTTTATGTTCAGAATATTACTACCCTAAAGTATAGTGATTTTGAAGTCATGTGTTCATTACAACAAACTTGGGCTTACATAAATGTCTGGGTACTACTACAGAGATCCAATTACATACTTTGAAGGTTAGGCCCCAGCTCCCAACCATATTGTTTGCTATAGGTATGATATACAACCACTGAATATCACCATAAGCATTTTTAATACTAGGTGAGTTGTATGCAAAATTAGAAATATATTTTAGTAAATTAAAATTTAAATTTAATTGAAAATATGTAGTGGAATGCTGGCTTTATGTAGGGAAGTTATCATTATCTTGTTGTATCCTAATGACTTCAGAAGACCAGACCCCTGTTGGGGTGTGGCCAGTTGGAATAAAGCCGAGAAACAGAGCAGATGACCTGTTTTGGTTTCTGCACTCTCTGGGAGGAAGCTGAACATCCACGTGGAGAGTTCTGAATCTTCTAGAATTGCTGTTTGTATTTGTAAGTTTCTCTCCCCTAATAAATATTAATCCATTGTAATTTCTGCTTAAATTAAGACTGACAATGCTCCAGCATATGCATCCCAGAAAATGAAGCAGATTTTTGGATAATTTGAGATAAAGCACATTATAGAGATACCAGACAATCCCACAGGACAAGCACTTGTGGAAAGATCCCATTGTACCTTGAAAGAGATGCTTTATAAACCGAAAGGTTGAATGAGAAAACCCACAGAGAGATTAAATAATGCTTTGCTCACTTTGAATTTTCTTTTTTTCCCCCCAGAGGAATAGCACATAATGAGAACCTGTTTAATATAATAGCTTTTTTTTCCATTTTTTTACTTCTTAATTTTGTATTTATCAAAAAAACAGTAAAAAGAATTTAAAACGCGGAAGAGTTAACAATAACTACACAGAGGATAAGAATCATAAGCATGGCTTATCAAGGGTGGAAATGCAAATAAGATTGCTACACATATATTTACTTTGTGTTCAGCTTTCCCTCTCAATTTTTTTTTCCATCCCTGTATATCCTTATTCAAGGTCCCTTCCCCCTCCCACCACATCTGGTCATTTTTCTTCTCCACAACTCCCCATCCCCTCCCTGGGCAGGGAGCAGACAGTCCTATGGTCCCACTGACCCAATAATGCTTGGATCAGTCTCCACTCCTGGCCAAATCCAGTTTTGTCCCCCCTCCCTCAAGAGTGAGTATGGTGTTCCTATAGTTGGAGTGGGGTTTGAAGGGTGAGTCCAGGGTATTTCTGATCTCAATCTGTTCAGTGGTTGTGGTTTGCTGCTTGGGCATGTTTGGCTTTTTTTCTTGTTTGTTTGTTTAGAGACCACTAGTGAGTGAGTACATCCACTGCTTATCTCTCTGAGTTTGTGATACTTCGCTCAGGAGGATATTCTCGAAATCCATCCATTTGCCTGCGAATTTTAGGATATCATTTTTTCTTACTGCTGAGTAGTATTCCATTGTGTAGATGTACCACAGTTTGTTAATCCATTCTTCAGTTGAGGGACATCTAGGTTGTTTCCAGGTTCTTGCTATTACAAATAATGCTGCTATGAACATTGTTGAGCTAATACCTTTGGAGTGTGAATGTGCCTCTTTAGGGTATACACTCCGAGAAGTGGTATTGCTGGGTCCTTGGGGAGATTGATATTCAAATTTCTGAGAAACTGCCAAATTGAATTCCAAAGTGGCTGAACAAGCTTACACTCCCACCAACAATGGAGGAGTGTTCCCCTTGCTCTGCATCCTCTCCAGCATAGGCTATCATCTGTGCCTTTTATCTTAGTCAATCTAACAGGTGTTAGGTGGTATCTCAAAGTTGTTTTGATTTGCATTTCTCTGATGGCTAAAGATGATGAACACTTTTTCAGGTGCCTTTCAGCCATTCGTAGTTCCTCTGCTGATAATTCCCTTTTTAGATCTGTTTTGGGCTCTAAATTCTTGAGCTCTTTTTATACCTTAGAGATCAGTCCTCTATCACTTGTAGGCTTGGTGAAAATCTTTTCCCATTCTGTAGGCTTGCATCTTGTCCTATTGACAGTTTCCTTGGCTTTGCAGAAGCTTCCCAGCTTCAGGAGATCCCACTTATTAATTGTTGGTCTTAATGCCTGTGCCACTGGTGTTATATTTAGGAAGTGGTGGCCTGTGCCAATTTGTAGAAGTGTATTTCCCACTTTCTTTTCTATCAAGTTCAAAGTGGTTGGGGTCTTTGATCCACTTGGATTTGAGTTTTGTGCAGGGTGACAGGCTCGAATCTATTTGCATTTTTCTATACACTTCCTTCCAGTTATGCCAACACCATTTGTTAAATATACTATCTTTTTTTCATTGAATGTTTTGGGCCTCTTTGTCAAAGATCAGATGTTTATAGGTTTTTGGGTTAATGTCTGGATCCTCAATTCTATTCCATTAGTCCACAAGTCTGTTTTTATGCCAGTACCAGGCTGTTTTTATTACTGTAGCTCTATAGTATAGCTTAAAGTCAGGGATGGTGATAACTCCTGAGGTTCTTTTGTTGAGTAAAATTGTTTTGGCAATCCTGGCTTTCCTGTTATTACACATAAAATTGAGTATTGTTCTTTCAAGGTCCAAAAAATATTGTGTTGGGATTTTGATGGGCAGTGCATTGAATCTGTAGATTGCCTTTAGTAGAATTGCCATTTTTACTGTGTTGATCCTACCAATCCAGGAACATGGGAGAGCTTTCCATTTTCTGATATCCTCTTCAATTTCTTTCTTCAATGATTTAAAATTTTTGTCAAATAGGTCGTTTACTTCTTTGCTTATAGTTACTCCAAGGTATTTAATACTATTTGCAGCTAATATGAAGGGTAATGTTTCCCTTATTTCTTTTTCAGCTCTTCTATCTTTAGTGTAAAGAAGGGCTACTGATTTCTTTGAGTTTATCTTGTATCCTGCTAGATTGCTGAAGGTGTTTATCAGCTGTAGCACTTCTTTGGAAGAATTTTGTGGATCACTTATGTATACAATTATATCATCTGGAAATAGAGATAGCTTCACATTTTCTTTTCCTATTTGTATGTCCTTAATCTCTTTTCGTTCCCTTATTGTTTTAGCTAAAACTTTGAGAACTATATTGAATAGATAAGGGGAGACAGGACAACGTTGTCTAGTTCCTGACTTTAGTGGGATTGCTTTGAGTTTTTCTCCATTAAGGTTGATACTGGCTGTCGGCTTCTTTTAATTCGCCTTAATTATATTTAGGTATTCTCCCTGTATTCCTGATCTCTCCAGGGCTTTAATCATAAAGGAGTGTTAAATTTTGTCAAAGGCTTTTTCCGCATCTAAGGATATGATCATGTGGTTTTGTTTCTTTAGTTTGTTAATATGATGGATAACGTTTACAGTTTTTCGTATGTTGAACCAGCCCTGCATTTCTGGGATGAAGCCTACTTGGTCTTGGTGGATGATATCTTTTATGGATTGTTGTACACAGTTTGCCAAAATTTTGTTGAGAATTTTCGCATCAATATTCATGAGGGAAATTGGTCTGTAATTCTCCTTCTTTGTTGTGTCTTTGAGTGGCTTGGGTATTAGGGTGATTGTGGCCTCATAAAAGGAATTTGGCAATATTCCTTCAGTTTCTACTGTGTGAAATAGTTTGAGGAGTAACGGTAGTAATTCTTCTTTG